>JAJOOH010005711.1:0-12483 GCA_029582605.1 Solanum gracilifrons
TAATTCATTGTGTGAGGTTAGTATATTATATCAACAATTCAGCCATTAATATAATAGGCAGAACGGTAATGTATTTTCGATCAGTTTTGATACCTATATTGTGTTTAATTAACTAAAAGATACTTTAATTGGCATGTTCGGTATTAATTTTAGTGTCTTTATATAGTTTGATCAGTTTAGGTTCTTAATTGTTTGTGTATATGAGTTCAAGATATTGTGTTCATTGTTGTGTCAAACCACCTCTTTTAAGTTAATTAGTTGTATAGATATCATTGTATGAGGTTGGTATATTATACCAATAATTCAGCCATTAATATACTACCACTTACATTTTACACTAATATTATGAAGAATATTTCAGTTTGATGCTTATATTGTGGTTAATTAACTGACATATACATACAATTTTGTTTATGTATATATTGTCAAAATGTGTCATTGTGCTGTCAAAATATTTTGTTTAAGCTAATTAGTTGTTTTACATATTCATCATGTGAGGTTGATATATAATAACAACAATTTAGGCATTATATCACCAATTAATTTAAACATTAGTATCTATGTCACCAAAAAAATAACAATGTATTAAATCGATATATTATTATCATGTTACAACAGTAATTACACCAATATTATGAACTGAGCCTTTGAACTAGCCAATCTATTTTAAATATTACATTAATATTACGTAAATCATACAAATAATAGTTTGCGCAACAATTTTTTCACAAATTTTTTTTATACAAACAATCAAACACCAACGATATAAAAGGCAATACACCAATAATATGAATTAGCCAATCAACATTAACCAATATTGTTTAAACTACAATTAACATTCATTAAAAACATCTATATTTCAATAAAAATCCAAAAGATTCAAATGTATACTTGTTTAAACAAAAAAAAACACCAATGTTAATTTTGAGCCGCAAATTTGGGGCATATTTTTTCGTTATACTCCGATGTACCATATTTATTATGAGTGACTTTACACCTTTTGAATTTTTCTTCGTTGAATCTCTTCTTACGATCGTTATTTGATGGTCTGCCTGGTTGTTTTCTTGCAATTGGCGGTAACATTGTCTCTTCTATAACATGTGATGGAATATCCAAAGTGCTTTTGCAAGGCAATTGTTCAAATGAGATTGCATAAGTATCTTGATAATTCTTATTACTATAATAGGTTGAACAGAAATCTTCAAGGAATCTCATCATGCTGAAATCTTCCACAACTATACATTCAAGTATTTAGACATACAGTAAATCTTTTTGCACCATTTATAACTCTACGAAGATATTTTGTTGATGCGCGTACCTTCATTTGAAACCATACTAAATTAGTAATTATAAAAATTTAACATTCTATATTAATTACACCAGAAAGTAGATATATTTAAACACCATAAAAGTTGACGCTTATATATTTCAATTACATAAGAAAATACACTATCTAATATACAAATACAACCCAAAAACTAACACGTTAGTTGGTGTTTATACAACAAATCACATACACCATATAAAATACCAATAGATGAACCAAATAAATAACAAGTTAGTTGGTGTTTACATACATCACTTACACCAGAAAAATACACTATCAATTACACCAAAATTACATCCACTGTCTATTACATTAGAAAAATAAACTATCAATCACACCAAATCACACACTATCTAATATATCAATATATGGACCAAAAAATGAACACATTAGTTGGTGTTTACATACGTCAATTACACCAGAAAATACACTATCTAATATACCAATAGATGAACCAAAAAAATAACACGTTATTTGATTATTATATACGTCATAAAATATATAAATACACCAGAACATAAACCAAAAAATAATAACGAAATTTGGTGTTGATTAACAATCTATATACACTATCAATTACATCAAATCAGCTACAACAAATACAATATCAATTACACCTAATCATCTACTAAAAAAGTATTCACGAAATTTTGGCATTAATACACCAATTTCGCCAATACACCAACAACAAATATAATATCAATTTTACCTATTAATATACAAAAATAAAATCACGAATTTCATTGTATAATCAATTAATACCATCACAATACACCAAAATAAATACAAACAAATTATAACATGTAACTTACAATATCAATACACAATCATATACAATTATAATTTGAGAATTGGGACCCGACTATAATTATTAACAAAGTAATTAAACCTTCTAATCAACCCAAATCCAATCACGCAAATTTATTTTTTTCAGTGACATAAAATACACCATCATATACAATATTAATAGGTTTAGATTGCGGATTAAAATCAATTCATGATTTATTACACATACCTGATGTGTCCCATCGTTCGTTGTGTTGAATTAGAATCGAAACACTATTGATATTCATAATTGTACAATCTTTCAGAATAGGGAGGTAGAGAGTTTTGTTTTGATTAAAAAATCTTTTTTTTTAATTTGAGAGAATTGTGTAACCAATTTGAGTAAATCATGGAATGTAAAAGATTGGGAGAAAATCAGGTAGGTTGAGAATATCGTGGCTCATTAATACCACGATTTCTGTTTTTTTATTTATTGATTTGTTAATTAATATTATTTCCTATCTTTGAAAAAAAACTATAGCTATATTGGTGAAAATTAAAACTATTGTTATATAGTGGTAATTAATGTACTATATTTGTATAGTTCAGTTTTTTGCCCTTATTTTATTTTGATTAAATTGAAAGAATACAAATAATTATCATGGAACAAAAAAAAATTTAAAAAGGTAAAAAAAAGTAAATATAAATCAGTTACGTTTTGAAAGAGAGTATGTTGTCATCTTTCTTTCGAGTGTTTTTTTTGCTTTCTTCTTAAGAATTCAAAAAAAAAAATTGAAAAAATTTATTTGTCTTCCGAATCATTCATCTGATAACTTTCAAAGCTTCTTCAAGTTAAATTCGGCATATTTTTGAAACGGAATTTTTCAAAATTCAGAACTAGAAATTTCTCTCATCTAGTGAATTCAAGAAATTTCGACATTTATCGTTGAAAAATCGGAAAACAATTAAGTATTTTTTTGATCGATTTTTTTATTTGATTGGATGAGATATTCGTATATCTCGACTACAAGATTGGGTTGTTGTTTTTTATTGAATGAGGGAAATATTTGGAAGTATTGAGATTTTTAACTTTTTTCGATGTTTTGTATACAAACAATGATGTAGAACGAATGAAAGTGTTTTTTTTTAGTTTAGTAGTTGTTTTCTGTTTGAATGCATACAATAATGTGTATCTCATTAAGTTAATGTAAATAGTAACAATATAGAGATACAGGCATAACAATTATGTGATATACTGGACAACGTACAATTAGGGAGTAAAAAACATAAAGTAATTAAGAGTTGTATACATACTTTTGTTGATTTGTAGTGAGGGATGGATACAATTAAGTATTGGATTCAATTTGTTGTAGTTTAGCTAAAAGATTAAATTTTTGTATGTATTTAGATTTCAGTATGTATTGAGTGCGTGTTTTAATTTTTTTGTTTTGTAGCTAGTGATGTTTGAACGCACATTACAATTATGTAATTAGTAACTACTTTGGCATACAATTGATTATTGGATACAATTTTATGTATTAGAATAATGCATTTTGAACAAAAAGTTAGACTTTCAAAATTGTGCCTGATTTATGAATATCAAATATATATTTTGTTAATGTAGTCATGGGAAGCATTAATTTTCTAGTCATGCATTCTGGGAGGTGGAACAAAGATAATTGCTACATTGATTACACTATAGAAGCAATTATGTTGAAAGAATATGCGACATTTAGAGATTTATTAGATGAAGTTGCTAAACAAATTGGTGTTGATTTGAGATTCAACCATGTGAAACTTAAGTATAAAATAGAGAGTAGTAATGAACCTTTGGAAATACACAACGAGATAGGTGTGAGGGTGTATGTGTCATTGAAGAAAGATAACAAAGAATTGGCAAAGTATCCTCTGTGTGTATCCGTATCTGTGAATGATTGTGAATTGGCTGATAGAAATCTATTGGAAGATGGAGTTGGAATGTGTGGAATAGATGGAGGAGACATAGTTGATACACAAGCATTAATGCTTAGTGTGCCGAACTTTAGTGATGAGGGTGATACACAAATTAAATGAGGAAAATTCCCCTAAATTTTGAATATTATTTGGTATACCTCTACTAATTCTGATGATTCAGACATTGTAGATAGACGGATGTTTTCCCCAAATCTAAAACCCTAAAAGCAAATTTCGAAATTATCAAATATAAATGTATTAAAAATCAAACACAATAAACATATGAATGAATTTGTAGATTCTAATAAATCTGAAATATTAAAATGAAATCACAATAAAATCGAAAAAAATTGTTTAAAAGACTAAAACTCTGAAATACATAAATACTAGATGAATATCTAAACAAACTCGCATAAAAATCGAAAAAAATTGACGAAAAATCCGTAATATACACCATAATCGGTGATTTTAAAAACAAATCAAAAGAAATCTACATAAATAATCGAAATTACCTTTACCAATCAAAAAATTTCTTGAATTAATATAGAGATTTTGTTTACCAACCAAGAAATTCCTTGAATTAATATAGAGATTTTGTTGAAGAATCTATAAGAACTTTGAATAATTTGTGTTTCTAAGTTAGCAGAAAAATGTGAAGAAAGAGAAACTGTGAACGTGAAAAGTGGGAAAAAATAAATTCTTTAACTGAAAAGCGTGAAAGGTGGGAAACGTGTAAGATGTGGAAAGAATATTAATGGGTAGTTTTGTATTTGTTTTTTATTTTTATTCGGTTATTGGTTAGAATTTGGTCCAATGATGGACTCTTTTGATAATTAAAATGAAATATAAATAATAAAATCTGGATACAAATTATTTTTGAAAATATTGACATTCTGACATTTTAAATAAATATTTTAAAGTGTAATTTTTTGACTAATTATGTTAGGTATTATGACTAGAGAGCTAATTTTTTTCATATTTTAAAGTATAGTTGTTTTGACTAATTATGTTAGGTATTATGAGTTAATTTTTCCATATATATATATGGTCCATGCTTGCTTGGGCTTTTGTATCTAGTTGAATCAAATAGAAGAAAATAAATAATTTTTTGTTTAATAAAAAAAAAATTGTTGAACTTTTCATGAAATATTAAAAGGGAAAATTAGTTATCTAGTCATAATACTAACATAATTAGTCAAAACAACTACACTTTAAAATATTTATTTAAAATGTCAGAATGTCAATATTTTCAAAAATAATTTGTATTCAGATTTTATTATTTATATTTCCTTTTAATTATCAAAAGAGTCTATCATTGGACAAAATTCTAACCAATAATCGATTAAAAATAAAAAATAAATACAAAACTATCCATTAATATTCTTTCCACATCTCACACGTTTCTCACCTTTCACGTTTCTCAGTTTAAGAATTTATTTTTCCCCACTTTTCACGTTCACAGTTTCTCTTTCTTCACATTTTTCTGCTAACCTAGAAACACAAATTATTCAAAGTTCTTATAGATTCTTCAACAAAATCTCTGTATTAATTCAAGAAATTTCTCGGATGGTAAACAAAATCTCTATATTAATTCAAGAAATTTTTCGATTGGTAAAGGTAATTTCGATTATTTATATAGATTTCTTTGATTTGTTTTCAAAATCACCAATTATGGTGTATATTTCGGATTGTATATAATACAGATTTTTCGTCAATTTTTTTTATTTTTATGCGAGTTTGTTTAGATATTCATCTAATATTTATGTATTTCAGATTTTTAGTCTTTCAAATAATTTTTTTTGATTTTTTTGTAATTTCGTTTTAATATTTCAGATTTATTAGAATCTACAAATTCATTCATATGTTTATTGTGTTTGATTTTTAATACATTTATATTTGATAATTTCGAAATTTGCTTTTAGGGTTTTAGATTTAGAGAAAGCATTTGTCTATCTACAATGTCTGAATCAATCAGAATTACTAGAGGTATACCAAATAATATTCAAAATTTTGGGGAATTTTCCTTATTTGATTTGTGTATTACCTTCATCGCTAATGTTCGGCACACTAAGCACTAATGCTTGTGTATCAACTATATCTCCTTCATCTACTCCACACATTCCAACTCCATCTTCCAATAGATTTCTATCAGTCAATTCACAATCATTCACAGATACGGATACACACAGAGGATAGTTTGCCAATTCTTTGTTATCTTTCTTCAACGACACATACACCCTCACACCTATCTCGTTGTGTATTTCCAAAGGTGCATTACTACCCTCTATTTTATACTTAAGTTTCACATTGTTGAATCTCAAATCAACACCAATTTGTTTAGCAACTTCATCTAATAAATCTCTAAATGTCACATATTCTTTCAACATAATTGCTTCTATAGTGTAATTAATGCAGCAATTATCTTCGTACCACCTCCCAAAATGCATGACTAGAAAACTAATGCTTCCCATATCTACATTAACAAAATATATATTTGATATTCATAAATCAGGCACAATTTTGTAAGTCTAACTTTTTTTCCAGAGTGCATTTATCTAAAACATAAATTTGTATCCAATAATCAATTGTATCCCAAAGTAGTTACTAATTGCATAATTGTAATGTGCGTTCAAACATCACTAACTACAAAACAAAAAAATTAAAACACGCACTCAATACATACTGAAATCTAAATACATACAAAGATTTCATCTTTTAGCTAAACTACAACAAATTGAATCCAATATTTAATTGCATCCATCACTCACTTCAAATCGACAAAAATATGTATACAACTCTTAATTACTTTATGTTTTTTACTCCCTAGTTGTACGTTGTCCAGTATATCACAGAATTGTTATGCATGTATCCCTATATTGTTACTATTTAGATTAACTTAATGGGATACAAATTATTGTATGCATTCAAACAAAAAAAACAGCTACTAAACTTTTAAAAAAAAAGCACTTTCATTCGTTCTACATCATAGTTTGTATACAAAACATCCGAAAAAGCTAAAAATCTCAATACTTCCAAATATTTCATTGATTCAATCAGGAAGAAAAATAACCCAATCTTGTAGTCGAGATATATGAATATCTCATCCAATCAAATAAAAATATCGATAAAAAAAATACTTAATTGTTTTTCGATTTTTCAACGATAAATGTCGAAATTTCTTGAATTCACTGAATGAGAGAAATTTCTAGTTGTGAATTTTGAAAAATTTCGTTTCAAAAATATGCTGAATTCAACTCGAAGAAGTTTTGAAAGTTATTAGATGAATGATTCAGAAGACAAATTAAATTTTTTCAATTTTTTTTTTTGAATTCTTAAGAAGAAAGCAAAAAACCACTTGAAAGAAAGATGGCAACATATGCTCTTTCAAAACATAACTGATTTATATTTAAAATCTTTTTTACCTTTTTGAAATTTTTTGTTCCATGATTTTCTCTATTCTGTTATTAATTATTTGTATTCTTTCAATTTAATCAAAATAAAATAAATACATAACTCATTCCTTAACAAACTAAAATAATGACATTTTTAATAAATAATGAAACTATTGCTAAGGAGTCCCACTAGAAGTTAAATATTGTTGTTTTGAAAAATTTCCCTATATATATATATTACTTTATTTATTTTAATTTATGTGATACAGATAGAATTAGGAGAGTCAACTAAATTATTAAATTCAAATAATATATGTGACACATGTGATATTTTGTAAGCTAATCGATTTTTTAATACATTTGTTTAAATATTTTAAGTTGTTAATTATTAAGATTTACGTAACACATGTGAAATTTTAGAGTTGATCAAATTTTTAATATATTTTTAAAAATATTTTAAGTTGTTAATTATTTTGATTATGGTATTCTTGGTTAACGTAAATTTCAAATAATATATATTACCCCTCTGTCTCAATTTATGTGGCACATGTGAAATTTCAAAAGTTAATCAAAATTTTAATATACTTTTTAAATAATTTAAGTTGTTAATTATTGTGATTTATAGTATTGTTTTTTCATAATTTTTAAATACATAATATATTAAAAAGAAAATAAATGAAAAAAATACTAAATATTATAATTTGTAGTACAATTTTTTATTTAAAATACATAATAGACTAAAAAGAAAAATAAATAAAAAAATACTAGATATAAAGTAGGGGAAATTTGAGGAGAAGGGGAGATCTGTCAATTGACTGACTAATCCTAAGCTGCTCAAACATTCACTCTTAAATATAGGAAGTTGAGGAAAAGGGCTAACTGGTCAATTGACCGGCTGACCCTAAGTTCCTCTACATTCATTCTTATAATATAGAGTAAACCTTTTAGTGCGTCTTTTTAATTATCTTAAGTTGTTAATTATTGTGACTTATAGTGCTCTTAATTAATGTAATTTTTTAAATAATATATGTTATTTTCTCTGTCCCAATTTATGTGGCACATGTGAAATTTCGAGAGTTAATCAAATTTTTAATATGTTATTATTTTAAGTTGTGATTTATAGTATTTTTAACGTAATTTTTAAATAATATATGCTACTCACTTTGTCCCAACTTACGCGGCACATGTGAAATTTTGAACTAAATCGTAATTTTCAAACAATATATGTTATCCCCTTTATCCCAATTTATGTGACACGTGTGAAATTTTGAAAGTTGATTACATTTTAATATGTTTTCAAATCTTTTAAGTGGTTAATGCAATGCGGGTAAAATTTCAGAAGTTGACCAAATTTATAATGTTTTAAGTTGATTTTTAGTACTATTTTGTAAATACATAAGAAGTAAAAAGGAAATATAAAAATAAAAATTCTGTAGCAATTAGTTTGTAAGGAAATTTCGGTCAGTAGTTTTCTGAAGCACAAGTGCATTACAAATTAACCAGAAACAGTGTCAAATAATAGTTATCCAAAATCATTAATTATGCAGTATCAATTTGTAGATATGTAACACACCAATACGAATCTACTGAAAATTTATCCACGAAATTAAGGAAAATATTACCACAGCTGAGAGAGATGTAAGCATGGTGTTCGCCTCGTGCAACACTTCAAAGAAGAATCATCAAACCAGAGAGCTCGAGCCTCCAAGTAGGTAGAAGATCGGCAAAGTGCGTGGGTAAGATAAAGGGTAAAACTTTTTTTTATTACCCAAGTACAAAAGTGCCCCTGGTCGACTATAAAGAAGTACAAAAATGCCCCTGAACGACGAAGACCTGCTTGGGACTCATGATGATGAGATGAGAATAATAAAGTAATAAAATAATTTTTAATCTTTCAAGGAAAGTGCTAAATGGCCAGAAACATACAAAGACTATATTAACCTTTTAGTTTAAAATAAAGGAACAATTTGATTTATTCAAAAAACCTTTACAATTCCCAATAGAATTCTAGACCATTCCCGTAGCTTTGTTCTCCTAAATTATATAGGGAAATTATTAAATAAGTTATAAAGCGGCAAAAATAGTAATATAAAAATCTAGGAACTATGAAAATTATTTTGCTTTTTACTTCATACTCTTATTCCTGATCTTATTATTTGATTTCATAGAGAACACTTGCATAAAGAACAAAGGCGTCCGCTCACTTTTTATTCCCTATATTACGTCGATTTGATAAATTGTGAATCATTACTTATATTTGTTACTAAAATGACCTTCAATTAACTAATTTTTTTTAATTATTATGTTCAAATAAAATAAAATTATATAATGAAATAATTTTTAGATTGTAATTTATTAAAATATTGGGATAACGACAACTCAAAGCACATTAGACCTGATAAATGTTGATAGTCATAGAAATTATGTGTATTGTTCATATATGTCAAACCGAAGAGAGTCAGACATTAATAGTATTTATCGTACAAGTCTTATCCCCTATGTTACGTCGATTTGATAAATTGTCAATCAACACTTTGTTACTAAAATGACCTCCAATTAATTAATTTTTTAATTATTATGTTTAAATAAAATTAAACTATATATATAAATAATCTTTTTAAATGTAATTTGTAAAATATTGTGATAACAACAACTCAAAATACAGTAGACTTGATAAATGTAGATAATTATAGAAACAATGCATAAAGTTCATATGTGTCGAACCAAAGAAAGTCAGACATTAATAGTATTAATCATACAAGTATTTTCTCCTATATTACGTCAATTTGATAAGTTGCTAATCACTAGTTATATTTGTTACTAAAATGACTTCCAATTAAGTTTTTTTTTTTAAATGTTTGAATAAAATTAAACTATATAATTTAATTATTTTTAAATGTAATTTATAAAACATTGAGATAACAACAACTCAAAACACATTAGACTTGGTAAATGTCGAAAGTTATAGAAATCATGCATATAGTTCATATGTGTCGAATCAAAGAGAGTCAGACATATACTGTTAATTATATAAGTTTTATCTCCTATATTATGTCGATTTGATAAATTATGAATCATTACTTATGCTTGTTACTAAATTGACCTCCAACTATGTAATCTGCTTAATTATTATGTTTAAATAAAATTAAGCTATATAAATAAATAATTTTTAAATGTAATTTGTACAATATTGGGATAACGACAACTCAAAACACATTAGACCTGGTAAATGTCAATAGTTATAGAAATCATGCATATAGTTCATATCTGTCAAACCAAAGAGAGTTAGACATTAATAGTATTAATCATATAAGTTTTATCTCCTATATTATGTCGATTTTATAAATTATGAATCATTGCTTATGCTTGTTACTAAAGTGACCTCCAGCTATGTAATTTGCTTAATTATTTTGTTTAAATAAAATTAAGCTATATAAATAAATAATTTTTAAATGTAAGTTGTAAAATATTGGGATAACGACAACTCAAAACATATTAGACCTGGTAAATGTCAATAGTTATAGGAATCATGCATATAGCTCATGTCGAACCAAAGAGAGTCAGTATTGATCCTACAAGTCTTATCTCCTATATTACATCGATTTGATAAATTGTGAATCATTACTTATATTTGTTACTAAAATGACCTCCAATTAAGCATTTTTTTTTAAAATTATTATGTTTAAATGAAATTAAACAATATATTTAAATAATTTTTAAATGTAATTTGTAAAATATTGAGATAACGACAACTCAAAAGATATTAGACCCAGTAAATATTGATAGTTATAGAAATTATGTGTATAGTTCATATATGTCAAACCAAAGAGAGTCAAACATTAATAATATTAATCATACAAATTTTGTCCCCTATATTACGTCGATTTGATAATTATGAATCATTATTATATTTTTTACTAAAATGACCTACAAATTCCAATTAATTATTTTTTTAACTATTATATTTGAATAAAAAAATTAATGTTAAGTAAATTTAGTTAACACTAATCTTTTGGCCATAATCTGTTGTAATATTAGTTAGGTAATTTTTATTATTATAATACAACCAACAGGAATATAATGTGGAATATCCATAAGATTTTAGTGATTCTTTGCTGAACTTATAAAAGATATATAACACAAAGAAGAAATAGAAATAATATATATATATATGTTGGTGAAAATATAATTATAGTTTAAAAAATTATAATTTTTTCAGATCGAAGAGTAATTCACTGTAACAGAATTTTTATTGGTTCAACAATATGATTCTTAATTTATTTTCTCTCGAATATATTTACTCGATAACGTCATCATATAACTCGAACATTTATTTAATTATAGATAAGTTATTTAGTCCAATACAACCAACAAGAATATAATGTGGAATATAACGTGACATTTTTCTTATTCTAATATAATCAACAAGAATATAATGTAATTCAAAAAATATTTTTTAAAAAAAATTGATGTTACAATTTTTATTGTTTTTTGTAAAACATAACTTGAAATTTTTTCTCTATAGATTGCATGAGATCACTTAGGGTCTGTTTGGAATGACAGGTAATTACTTGGTGAACATGTAATTGGTGTAATTGGCAGGAGGTAATTACACTCTACAATTCACAGGCAGAGGCTGTGAATTGCTGGTAATTACATGGTGTAATTATCACCTGATTACTTTTTAATTTCTTTTTTTATTTCTATTTTTATTTTTTTGTTTTAATTTTTTTACTTCTATTATTTAAGTTCTTTTTTTATTTTTATTATTCTAAAAATTTGTAAAAGTTTATTTTTATTTTATATTATTATATTTCATTTTCTTCTTGTTCTCAACCTTACTTTCCATGATTCTATGTAATTTTCTCGTATTATCTATTTCTTTATGCCATGTTTATTTTCTCATTAGCATAATTTTATTAGTATTCTAATTTTTAAATTAAAATAAAATTTATTGTTAAGTAAGGTTATAGACTTACGTTTTCTTTATTAAGAAAAAATAAAAATAAATCATATTTATTGCTATGTTGAAATTTATTATAAGAG
>JAJOOH010005712.1:0-25685 GCA_029582605.1 Solanum gracilifrons
AAGTAAGTGTTAGTACTGAGCATGCAGAATATAGATATGGTAAGTTGAACAATATACGTGTAAGCTGAACAAAGAAATAAATTGTACTGAAGTTTAACTTAGAACTAAACTGGATTCAATGACCAAGTACTAATCATGAAGATAACATGATGAACTGTATACTGATGTAAATGTTGAAAACATGGTCAATGCAATAAGAGTCTGACTGTGGGAGCTACTATTAACCGACATAAACTACGTGAGCTAAATGTGGAGTCCGATATATACGCCCCATTAAGAGGACCTAATATACCTTGCCATGGGAATATAGGCATGACTGTGGGGTGATCACTAAATCTGATGCCCAACCGAGGGGACTTATAAACCTACGGGGGCACGTAGTTCTGGGACTTTAAGGTACATTGAACCCTAGTCAAACTCCATGCTAAGTCTACTACCAATTGAATATTCATGAATCTAAAATGCACTAAATACTGAATAGCTCAAAACACTGACATTCTAATTGAGAATGCAACATTTATATACTGAGAATATGGCATTTGAAATCTGAAGCATGAATTTCTATCTTGTTGGCCTAGTAAGTATAATTCATGAACTAGAATAAATTTTCAGAAGCTAGGATTCTGAGTGATATGCATGGAATTATACTAAATTATCAAGAAACAAGTTATTTATATCAAAGTAACCATAATCACAGTAAATCTTAAAATTCTAGAAACCCTAGGTCTGAACAGTTTATGAGAATCTGAAGAACTAACTGAACTCTAGGGACCTAATGGGTGAAAGGAACCCACTAGTTAAATCCCACATACCTGGTGATAAAAAATACAGAGAAATCCTTTGGATTTCGGGGTTGAACTTCGAAAAACACTTCTACTTGTTCTTGGGAGAACTGGTCGACTCTTCTTCTTTTCGCTCTAAGTTGTGTGATTTTAGGAGAATGACGGTTTAAGGTAGTTTCTAACTGGATTATTAGGCTTACATTGGGTAAAATGATGTAGTTTTTAGATAAAATAATTAGGGAAAGGACCAAGGAGCCCTTTAATAATAACTACCGGCCTACTCGACGATGCAGACTTACGGTCCGTTGGTCCAACCACAGACCGTCCTGGTCAACCGTCGATGGTCTTAGAGACTAGTTCTCTAGGCCTTCAAATGACGGGTCCCACCTACGGTCTGTGGGTCCATCGAGGGGTCGTGGGTCTCGATTGTGGGTCTTGACTTTTGACCCTAAAATTTCTCTAAGCTTGGTACTCACCTACTAGACCTACATACGACTCGTGGATAGGACGACGGGCCGTTGTGGTGAATCATCACTAAGTACTGAAACTTTAAAATTTTGAAAAACTAGGACTGGCCAACCACAAGCCTACCTATGGACCATGTGTCAGACCACGGACCGTCGGTGGCTTTCGTTGGTTTTGACACCAGATCTTGGAAAGCTGCACTTTTCCCATCTTTTTGAATCCAAGGTGTTACAAATTGCCTAACTGGACTGAAAAAAAAATAACAACCTGTCCCACCGTTATGCTCACTTATTTCACGACTTAAAGTATACCCTAGATGTAACATGGAAAATATGACCCCCAGAGGTCCTAAAAAATCCACTTGACATTGGCATGATGTAAAAGAAACAAAATAAGAGAAAATAAGTAATAAAAGACTTAACTCATAAGATAACATAAAAGATATCAGCAAAGTACATAAGAGAATATGAGGAATACTCCTAAGTCTGTCATAAGCCTTCAACTATCATAGATGTGTCTTGGAAGCATAATCTTAAAACTAAAAAGATATGAAAGCACTAAAAGTGACCATGACCTTGCCCTCGAATCATGAGGACTCACCAATCCAAGTAGTAAACAATATAGCAATCTACCTAAGTCCGTCTAGGTGGAGGAGCGTCAGATCCTATATTATGAGACAATATAGGAACAAATATGCATTAGTACGGTGAATGTTCTAAGTATGAATAAAAATGCAAACGTAATTTCCCATTTCTTGTGAAATTATTTTTATTTGTAAAATGACCATGTTTTCTTTTCCTTAGTGTTTTCACGCTTAGTCTATTTTTTAGAATGGTTAGCATGGTCCCCAATGCGATCAGGAGTGATTTGGTGATTTTGATTTTTTCTAGTTAAATGTTATCAACATGTTTGATTTTGGTCAACATTTTAAATTCCGGGTGTCAAATAGGATTTATGACAGTTCCATCGCGTCTAAAACACCGAGTTTGAGCTATTAAGGTGGTTAGTCAAGGTTTTGAGGCCTTAGATTGAGTTTTGGGTGTTTAGGTGGGAAGTTGAATTTTAAACCTTAAGAAAGATCTGAGAGAGTATTTCCTTCATTTGACCTTTTCTCAGAAATTGACAATTCCATTGAGTCTGAAACGTCAAATTTAGTGGGATAGCATGTCTAGTTTTTTTACCGAACCCTGAACGATTTTTTGAGAGTCCATTCGGGTACTTTTTCCTTGAGTTGAGCTGGTGGTTTATGGTTTCAAGTTCAGGTCACTTTTACCTTCGCAATCACGACATGTAAGCTCATGATCGCGATGTATCTTCTTTGTGCTCTCCGCGATCGCAGCCCTCAGGCTCGCGTTTGCGATGAACCCATCCTTTAGCATTCACGATCGTGGATAAGGGTCTCACGATCATGATGTGAACCTCTGTATCATTCACGATCATGAGAATTAGTGGCTCCCAACCGCGATGACCAATTTTTACATAAACATAACCTAAATTTGGGATTCTTCCCATTTTCTTCATTTCCACCATTATCAATTCCTTGGAGCTTTGGGGAAGCGATTCTTGGGAGCATTTTTGTGAAAACTCGTGTCGGTAATCTTTTCCTACTAATTCTTTATTGATTCCTTGTACTTATTGATTCCAAAAATATCTTTAAATCATGATTTCAATGTGGATTTTAGGGGTTTATGCCTAAATTGCAAAATTTGTATTTTCCTGAATCGGAGCTTGTTTCTTGATCGATTTTAATAAGTTTTTCAACCACGATTTCCTCTTTGTTTGTAGATTGTGTTTATCAAATAAAAATATGAATTTTTAGCCTTATGGTTTTCAAAGGGATTTTTGGACTATTTTACCTTGGATTCTAATCTTATTAATATGGGTATCGTTGGACTCTTTTTGATGAACTCTTTCGGTTCTTGATAGCTGGGGATTGTTTCAGTAATAATTTGGTTGAGGGAATGCTCCGATAGAGTTGTTCGGGTGAAGTTTCAGCCTTCGAGATATGTTTGGCTATTCATCTTTTAGACTGAGATGAGTAGTTAATCCTTCATAAAAAGTCAACTGTGAAATGAGTTGGAGTACACATTTTAGAGGTTCTATGTATTGATTTTCTTGTTTAGCTCATGTGAGGCCTTTTTGTGATGCTTAGCCTGTATGAAAGCCTTGTGTGATATCTTAATTATTGTTGAAAACCTGTGTTATTTGAGAAATTGCTCATGTGACAGGTTCTGTGACTTTTTTATACCCAACATTGAGATGCTCGAGATAGGGGCTTTAATCGATAATTGATCATCTTTAAATGAAAGAAATGTTTTTCAAATGGTTTCTTCTACTACCTTATCATATGAGGACCTGTTCATTAGTTATTGAGTTTGAGAACTTTATGTTATTCAAATCCTCGAGGAATAGATTATGTCCTGTGTTGTGATGCATTCATCCTCATTCAGCATAGCATGGTTCACGGGTATATGAGAAAGGGGAGAAATATTATTTTCGAGAAAAAAAATGAGACACCTTATATTTATCCTTGACCACGAGCTAGATAGTCTTTTCTGTGTGCAAGTGGAAGCACTTCATAATTTATTTCTTAAGTCTGTTTAGTTGTTTATGCTCCGTTGGTCTACCTACTGAGTGTGTCATGACCTCAGATTTTGAGTCATGAAAAATTGGTATCATAACGTCAGGTTCATCGATTTTATAAGTTAATGAGTAGGGTGACTAGTAGAGTCTTTTGAATCAATATGTAGATGTACGTACTTATCTTCAAGAGGCTACGAGATACCTCGTAGGTGAAATTATTTTCTTTGATTACTTTCATGCGATTTATTCATATCAAGTGTTGAATACCTCTAATATATTCTCTCTTCACATATGGTGATTACTAGAGCTAGTACCTCAAAGGGCAAGGTCGTACCTTCCTCCCGAGCCCCAGTTCGTGGGTGAGGTAGGGGACACATTGGAGTTAGGGCTAGTGGATGAGCAAGAGCGGCAACACCTGCTCGAGGACGAACTTGGAAGGTATCACCTAAACCCATTTATGAGCATAATGATGTTGTTGAGGATTATACTGAGGAGAGAAGACCATCCACACGAACATGTACGAAGTTTTGTGGAAGTGTGCACCCATTTATCATTCAAGAACATATCTCAAGAATCCATATGGTTTCGCTTATTTCCATTATCATTGACTGGGGGAGTTACAAAATGGTTGGTTGAGCGCCTAAACAACTCCATCAAATCATGGGAGGAGCTGGTTATGGCATTTCACGAAAGATTCTTTCTTCTATCAAGAATGATGAAACTGAGAGACGATATTCAAAATTTCAAGCAAAAGGAGGGTGAACCAATTCATGAGTCATGGACAAGGTTCAAGAGATTTTTGCATAGGTACCCAACGCATGGACTGCCAGGTGAATTGCTGCTCCAATACTTTTACCGTAGTTTGGACTTGGTTAATAAAGGGATAGTTGATCAATTGGTGCAAGGAGGAATAATGTTACAATCATTTGAAGTAGCCTCATTTCTCCTAGATGGTATGACTAAAGTAAACCAGGCATGTTATACCAAAGGTGATCAAGTTTCCGCACTATGCTTCCGATTAACTCAAGAACAGATCGAAAAAGAAAGGGAAAGGGACGAAAACAGCAAGAAGATATTATCTCAAATGGAAATCCTACAAGAACATATGAAAGGGACACGTGGAGTATTTCAAGTTGAGGAGGGTTCTTCTTCCGGATACTCAAGACCGGGGGAGAATCAAGGTTGGAACTCCAGAAGATACGAGGAGGGTTTCCACCCACGCTATCAACCGCGGGGTGGAAATCAAGGTTGGAACTATTATAGGGATGAAGAACCAAGGATATATTGGCAAGATTGGGCTGAGCAGGATGATCAGGAGAAGGACCATACTCACTTGAGTGAAAGCCTGAAATCTAAAGGGAGGGCAAGTAGTCCTCGGGTAAATGATTTGTTATCACGCATACTCGATAAAGTTGACGGCTCTGATGATTTGCTAAAAGGAATGAAATATGACTTTTCATTATTGAATAGTAAAGTAAATTCTCAAGTTGATACCATCAAAATGTTGGAAGGTAAATTGAGTCTATTATCAGCTCAATTAACATCCAAAACACCAATGGAATATATTGAAAGAGAGATGGTTGTAGTTACCCGTAGCGGTAAGGTGGCAATAGGGGATGTGATGGAAGATGAGGATCCTAAAAAACATGAAGAGAGCCAAGGTGTGGAGGAACAAGATTTACCTATTCGACAAAACCTTACTAAAGAACCACAAGAGGAAGTAGAGCAACAAGTTCAAGTTCCAAAGGCTATGCATCCTTTACCCAAGATACCTCCATCATTTCCCCAACTTTTGAAAAAGAAAAATGAAGATGAGAAGTTCAAAAATAAATTGTCAGTATTCAAGAGATTATCAATTAACCTTCCTCTGGTAGAAGCATTGTTGTAAATGCCGGGATACGCCAAATTCATGAAAGAACTGGTTACAAAGAAAAGGAACTTGGACTATGAAACGATTGAGGTGCCCCATAGTTGCAGTGTAATTATGACAAATGATTTAATTACTAAGAGAGAAGATCCTGGGGAATTCACAATCCCGTGCACAATTGGCATGCTCTAATTCGCTAAAGCCTTGTGTGATTTAGGAGCAAGCATCAACTTGATGCCCTATGCAATATACAAGCAACTTGGTTTAGGTGAACCAAAGGCAACCACAATGAGACTCCTTATGGATGATCGATCAATCAAGCACCCAGTGGGGATACTCTATGATATACTGGTAAAAGTGGATCGGTTCATCTTTCCAGCTGATTTTGTGATTCTAGATTGTGAGATCGATGCTGAAATCCCCATTATTTTGGGAAGGCCATTCTTAGCCACCAGGAGAGCATTGGTAGATATCGAAAGTAGGAAAATGAAATTGTGTGTGAACGATGATGAGGTGACCTTCAATATCTGTAAATCCATGAAACAACCAAGTAATATCCATGTAGTGTCCACTGAGGATGTTATAGACAAGGCAGTGGCAAGTGTCAGCCATTTAATGCGCAAGAATGAACCCCTTGAATTTGTACTAGCCAATTATGATGAATCTGAAGTTCAGGGTTACGAGGAAGTGGTAGCTGTTTTATCAGGGTTAGGAGCATATTCAAGGAATCCAATCAAGTTGGATATCGACCTGAAAAATAGAGAAAGTCCTTCTGCAAAGCCATTAACAGAAGAACCACCGAACATGGAGTTAAAAGCCCTACCCTCTCATCTCAGATATGCCTTGTTATGAGCCAATAATACATTACCGATAATTATCACTGCTGATCTGCTTGAAAGGAAGGTGAAATTGCTCATTGAAGTACTGCGGAAGCATATAAAAGCTATTGGATGGACAATAGCCGATATAGTAGGAATTCATCATGGCATCTATACTCACAAGATTCGGCTCAACAATGAATGTAAACCTAGTGTGGAATATCAACGGATATTGTACCCTCCAATGCAAGAGGTGGTGAAAAAAGAGATCATCAAGTGGTTAGATACGGAAGTGATCTACCCTATTGCATATAGTAAGTGGGTAAGTCCGGTGCAATGTGTACCAAAAAAGGGAGGTATAACCATAGTCCCTAATACAAAAGGAGAACTTATGCAGACAATACTAGTGACTTGGTGGAGAGTATGCATGGACTACCGAAAGCTTAACTCATGGACAGAGAAAGACCATTTTCCAATGCCTTTTATGGATCAGATGCTTGACCGGTTATCAGAAAGAGGGTGGTATTGTATTTTGGATGGGTACTCCGATTACAATCAAATCTCTATTGCACCGGAAGATCAAGAGAAAACCACTTTTACTGGCCCTTATGGAACATTTGCATTTAAAAGGATGCCATTTGGGCTATGTAATGCCCCAGCAACATTTCAGTGTTGCATGCTGTCTATTTTTGCAGATATGGTCGAAGACTCTATGGAGGTGTTCATGGACGACTTCTCAGTCGTAGGGGATACATTCGAAGAATGCTTGACTCACTTAGGGCAGGTACTCCAAAGATGTGTGGAAACGAATCTAGTTCTGAATTGGGAGAAATGTCACTTTATGGTGAAAGAAGGTATTATTCTTGGGCACAAGGTGTCACAAAAAGGGCTGGAAGTTGACAAGGCAAAAATTGAGGCCATTGAGAAATTACCCCCGCCGATTTCAGTAAAGGGTGTTCGCAGCTTCTTGGGGCATGCAAGATTTTACAGAAGGTTCATTAAAGACTTCTCAAAGATTGCACTCCCATTATGCAAACTCTTAGAGAAGGAAGTAAAACTCCACTTTAATGATGCTTGTGTGGCTACATTTCAGTGTTTGAAAGAGAAACTAATATCCACCCTGATTATCATCAGCCTTAATTGGTTCGAATCTTTTGAGTTAATGTATGATGCTAGCGGTATGGCACTGGGGGTTGTATTGGGACAAAAGCGCAACAAACTGTCTCACCCAATCTACTACTCAAGCAAGACTCTAAATAGTGCCTAGCAAAATTACACGGTCACCGAACAAGAGTTGTTTGCAATAGTCTATGCATTTGAAAAGTTCAGGGCATACTTGCTAGGCACCAAAGTAATCGTACACACTGATCATGCTGCACTCTGTTACTTGATGGCAAAGAAAGATGCAAAACCACGATTGATTAGGTGGGTACTACTATTACAAGAATTTGATTTCGAGGTAAAAGATCGAAAAGGATGCGAAAATTAAGTGGCTGATCATTTATCAAGGTTGGAAGCAAGGGCGAATGCTTAGCATGAGGTCGACATAGACGACTCTTTCCCCGATGAATGGGTGTTTGCAATATACCTCAAACATACGCCATGGTATGCAGATTTTGTAAATTACATTGTGTGCGGGCTGATGCCGAATGAGTTGACCCTTTAAAAACAGAAAAAGTTCATGTTCGATGTTAAAAAGTACTTTTGGGATGAACCATACTTGTTCCGAGAGTGTGCTGACCATGTCATCAGAAGGTGTGTTCCAGAAGAAGAAGCGGTATAAATTCTCCATGCTTGCCATACATCTTCAGTGGGAGGTCACCATGGTGGTATTCGCACCGCCGCTAAAGTTCTCCAGAGTGGATACTACTGGCCGTCACTCTACAAGGATGCACATGAGTTTGCAAAGAAATGCTTTAATTGTCAGCAGCAAGGCGGAGTGTCTAAAAGATAATAATTACCTCTCACTCCTATTTTAGAGGTCGAGCTATTCGATGTATGGGGGATCGATTTCATAGGCCCATTTGTGAGCTCGTTTGAAAATAAATGTATCTTAGTGGCTGTAGATTATGTTTCCAAATGGGTGGAGGCCATCGCACTTCCAAACAACGAAGGATAAAGTGTTGTCCAATTTTTGAAATGCTACATCTTCGCAAGATTTGGCACTCCGAGAGCAATCATTACGATGGGGGATCCCACTTTTGCAATAAATGGTTCTCAATGGCACTGAGTAAATATAGGGTAAAACACAAAGTAGCAACCCCATATCATCCCCCAAACAAGTGGCCAAGTCTAAGTGTCAAATCGAGAAATCAAAAGCATCTTGGCAAAGACAGTAAATGTCGACAGAACTGACTAGTCTAGGAAACTCGAGATGCACTATGGGCATATCAGACTGCTTACAAAACACCTATCGGAATGTCTCCATATCAGTTGGTTTATGGTAAGGCGTGTCATTTACCCCTCGAGTTAAAACACAAAGCATTGTGGGCGTTGAAAGGTTTAAATTTGGACTGGTCAAAAACTTCAAGGGAGAGAGTAGAGCAGCTGAACAAACTGGATGAATTTTGACTCAGATCATATGAAAGTTCAGCCATATATAAAGATAAGATGAAGAAATGGCATGACGCTCGGATACTCAAGTGGGACTTCAAGGTAGGAGATTGGGTTTTTCTATACAACTCGCGACTTAGACTCTTCTCGGGAAAGCTCAAATCCAAATGGTTTGGACCGTTTAGAGTAACGCGACTGTTCATCACTGGTGCCATAGAAATTGAAGATCAGTAAGGACCCCCACTTACAGTGAACGGTCAACGTCTGAAATTATATCTGGGGGATTGTTAAGAGATTTCGTTGGTTGAAGTGGTATATTTGGAAGACGCTTGAAGGCGTTGTGTTGTGGCCGCGAAGTTAACTAAGGCGTTGTTTGGGAGGCAACCCAAAACCCCTTGAATTGCTTCATTTTTATTATTATCATTACTTATTTCCTAGTAAACTAATGATATGTTGATTGTGCAGAAAGAAGTGTGGAGAGTGAACAAAAAAAGTGCAGATTGGCGAGTAATAGATCCAATCGGGGAGTCGCCGAAAAGGTCGGTGAATTCGATCTAATCCGTCATTTGACTCTAGATATCATCAACATTGGAGTTTGTAAAACCCGATGAACTTTGGAAATTATTGGCGAATAGCCGACAATGTCGGTGATCATGATGGAAACCGCCGTTTGGACCCCCGAAAACCAGAGGTTCTGTAAATTTTGGCGGAGAAACAAAACAGTAGGCGTGTCACCGAGTGAGTGGGCAAACTCGACTAATGTCGCCGAGTGGGAGAAAACTGGACGGTCTTTGCAAGCCAAAGGTTTAAAAGTTCCAACTTCATTCACTTTCCCTCACTTTTTGTCTGTTCACAACCCACACCTGCACTCTAGTTTTATATTTCTTGAACTTCTGAGAGTATTTTGGTTCATTGATTTGTGCGTGGATTTGGATTGCATTACCGCCCAGCTTCTCGGTAGTATTTCAATCAGTACAAAAGATTAGATTCTTAATACCCGTAATTAGTTTACCACTTTGTACTCATTTGCACACTCTTTAACATTTTTAAGATTTGTTAAACCTCCCTGACTGGATAAAATTGGTTAAGTGTCTATCGTTAATCTCTCTTAATTTGTGAAATCTTGCTCTCTGATGTATCTAGTTGACTTAATGTGTGATGGGTGGTATTTGTATGTTATGGGTCTTGGACAGATTTGTGCTATTTGTGCTTAAATTGCTTTTGGGTGATGGGTCAAGAGTAGGCACGATAGGTGATTCGGTGAGTTGTAACTAGCTCGCTGAACCACTCCGTGTTTTGCCTAAGCACCCCATCTCACCCTTAGAATCATGCTTTAATTGTTGTGGGTGCTGTAACTTTCAGCGAAAATCACGGGATCGCCAAGTGCACTCGGCGACTTGCCGAATGACACCTTAATCGCCCTTTGTCTGCACCCCTAATTCCTTCTGCACTGTTAATTTCGGTGGATTATCTATGGCTCACCGAATGGATTATCTTGTCTTTCTACTTATGAAAGTCTTTGTTTTGGTTGTCAAATATGTTCTAATATTATCTCAAAAGTTGCAGGAGAAAACATGCCACCCAGAAACACGAGAGCACAACAATTCAGAAGAGCTGGAAAGAGCAAGAGCAAGGAAGCAAATCCCAGTAGGAGGATTCCCATTGACCATGCTGTCCCTACATGGGCTCAAGGGTTCGTCAGCGTGATACATGTCTTCAGAGCATCTCATGATTTAAATAAATTGGTTGAGGCGAACATCGCTACAGAAGCTGAAGTAGAGAGAAGAAAAAGAGAACCTGAAGTAGACTGACAACACTCCGGGCACTGATGCCCAGACAGATGCAGAGTCTGCATAGACAGGACTCTTTCTTACCTCCCTCTTTGACTTCCTTAAATTATCATGTTGGATATCTTGTCATGTGCATCTGAGGACAAATGTTTTTTTTATTTGTGGTGGGGTGAGGCCCACCTTTTGTGTGCTATTTGATGTTCGTATTTTGTGATTATATTTGGGTTGTTCTATTTTTAAATTGTCTCAATACTGCTTTCTGTGGATGTTTGAGCTTGTGGCTTTCTTTATTTTTATTTGCAAAATGATTTTAACCCTTCCGAATTTTTTTTGAATTTTTTGCACATTTTTGCCACCCCTCGTGAGTTGAATGTTGCTGTTCTTTTGCAAAAATTTGAGTCTCGGTTTCGATCAATACCGATAACTTGAATAGTGCTCTCAATTGAACGAACATGAATGTACGGCTACGATGAGGCCAAATGAAGTTGCATAGACAATATGTAAACTCTTTGCATCTCGTTGTGATTAGCCATTTATCGAATTGATTCTCTTGTAATGATCGTTGCACACTAGTAAATGTGTGTGGTCTTGTTTGACTCAAGTGTCGATGCCTTATGTGATGAGCTTACTTTGAACTTTGCATGAATAAACCTAGAATTTGCACTGTTAGTTTGATTGATTTAGTAAGGTGTGCTCTTGAAATGATCTTAGGCAACATTTGAAGAGTGTGAGCCAAATTTGACATATAAGGATTGGTTATTATTGCATTTTAATATGAAAGACTTAGGAGAAGCGACTCATATCCTCGAGATTAAGCTTATGGGAGATCGCAAATAATGAATATTAGGCTTATCTCAAATACTTTATATTGATACTATTCTTGCAAGGTTTACTATGCAAAATTCCAAAAATAGATTTCTTCCTTTTAGACATGAAATTACTTTATCAAAGGATCAATCGCCCAAAATGACCAATGAGATAGAGAGAATGAAGTATGATACGTTCAAACTTACACCTCAATCAAGAAGTATAAACAATCGAAGTCAACTATAGAACTCAACTAGAGTTGAGGTCGATCACACATGAAATTTACGGTAGAAATAATTGTACTAGTGCTTTTATTCAATTGTAGTTAATATTCCCTAATAAACTGAATGGCAGAAAGTAAAGATTGAAATGTTTTGTATTTAAGTAGCCAATTTTTATTAAAATTAAAAGTTAACAGTAGCAAACTATAGCTCCATAATTTGATATTTGATTAAAGTATACTAGGATTGTGTTCCCTATGACCTTTAGACTTACAACTTCAATCCTTACACAAATAATGATTTCTTGACAAATTTTGTATGTTTATAGCAAGCTAGGTACATCTAAATGCTTTGCAGCCATATTAGATGAATATTACTCTTCTCCTCTCGGACTTAGAGAGTTTTGGAGTTGACTCTTTCTTACTTGTTAAGAAGATTATTCTTTGTCGAGCTCAAATCTTCAAAACAAGTTAGTAGATTTCGTTTCTAGATTTTCCTAATCATTACTTTCCTCTCGAACAAGTGATGAATATGGGCATGTTCTAATGTGTGCACTCATTACAAAATATATATTATGAAAATAGAAACGACATATGCTTTCACCAATCAAAAGTTATTCATGTTTGATCCTAATGTTGTGTTTTAGTCATGGTTCCCACAATCCTAGTTGTGGTGTTTAGTGATGGGTCCACAAATTGGACTCATTTAGGGCTTTATTTTAATAGAAATAGTGTCCTCAAATGCTTATTTATTCTAAACATCTAATGAAAACAATTAAGTTTCAGGTATTTGAAGCTTTAAAGAAAGCATGGACACTTAGGCGCAAAAAGGAACAAAAGAGCTGAAAAGAACGAAGAAGTTGAAGCCTGAACATCGCTATGCACGCTTGGTGATTCGCCGAAGGGACGCACTCCGCCCTTTGTTCCAGTACGGGAAGCCCTAAAGGAGCAAGATCAAAAAGGCGATGAAATGAGCAGTCGGCGTTTCGCTGAATAGTTCCGTGAAGAAGTACTATGTCGCCCAATGACACAGAGCACGACGATGTTGAAGGTTGGTGCAAAAAGGCGAAGAACTACACTAAACGGCGAATCGCAGAGCTAATCGGCGATTTCGACTAACCTCGACTAGCGATCCGCCAGCACTATTTTCTGAAGTCTATAAATACTAAACTCATTATTAATTTTAGTAGAGTCAAATGATTATTATAATTTTCACAATAGAATAGTACTTTTTGCTCTAAGCTTGAGAGGGTTTTGGAGACTTGAAAGAGAAGAGAGTTTTCATCTTCAAGATTTGGAATTCGGTCTCTTGGATTCTTCATTCTTGGCTTGTAACAAGACTTAAATCTTCATACCCATTTGAATGCAAGCTCATTTAGGTATAAATTTCTATCTCTTGTTCATGTCTAGCTAAAACCCCCATTCTTGGGGTGTGATTTAGCAAATATGTGTTGATATTATTGTTAGGTCTTGTTTGCTGATAGGTTAGATGTATTTTAATGGTTATTTGACCTAGTGGTTGTGGTTTAATTTAATGGGTTTGTAGTTGCGAATACAAAATCACCCATGTGTTTTCGGCCTGCCAGAGAAAGAGGTCACGAAACCAAGACCGCTAGACTGATGGCCTAAGGAATGGGTCAACATGAGGTTCAACCCGAGAGGGTGAGCCCTAGTCCCATATCCTAACACTCAGCTCAAGATAGTGAGTGGGGTAAGGCGTAGGCTGGCCTTCATGCGGCAGAATGGTGTCCGAGAGGAACCCATTTGAAACGGGGTAAGTTGCCTGAGAGGGAACTTATTTCCATCTAAAGCTTAGCCTAGTCACTATTAGCTTGCAAATTTCCTATCGAAAAAATGTACTCAATGATTTATATCAATTTATAATGTAGTCACACCCCAAGAAATTCTCCCTATACTTGCTCTCCCCTTTAAATTTTGTTGTTTTTATTACACTTGTGACAAACCCCTATTTGATATTTGACACTTTTGTGTCACCCCTTTAATTTACTATATTTTTACTCATTAATGTCTTTAGCTATGACTAATTAGAACTTAATTTTATTTTTTTATTAATTCTCAAAACCACTCCCTTGGGACACGACCCCAACCCTTGGTTGGGTTACTATATTATCGACGATCGTAGACACTCGTACCGTAAGTTAGTGTCGTTGGTCACGATAAACATCATTTAGCCGCTCATAGTCTAAATGAAATAAGAAGCAGACATTAATGAAAGAATAGCAAAGTAGACTTACAATAAATGAAAACCAAAAACTTCTTGATTATGAACACCAAATCAAGATCAATAGTATCAACCAAAATTGTATAAAAAAGAAAACTATCGTTTCTCTGCAAAGAATTTGTCTCAGAGTATCGATAATAATTCAAAAATAAACCCTAAGGGATTCAAAATAGTCTTCGAAAAGAGTCCTACACGAAGTAGGAAATATAATAGACAGATAATTTTAGGTTAGACGGTCTGTGAAGCTCTTCACGGCCCGTCATACCCCCTCGTGAACTAGGACTTGAACAAAAACTACCGACTTCACTCGCAACTCTTTCACGAGCTCTTAAACGGCCCGTACAGTGCACCACAACCCATGTAGGGTCTTTTGTCATCAGACTTCAACTTAATTTCTTCCATGTTAACTTCTTGAGCACCTTCACGCCCCTTATACAGCACTACAACTCATTTAGCTAGCCGTACAGTCTTGCATAGTTCATTTTTACTTCTTTCTTTCCATCACTTGATTGAACGTATTTTACCTGCACATTAGCAAAAAAATCATCATATTTACATAAAAAGGCTCGACTCCTTGCACTAATTCTTTGTTTTGGGCATCAAATATACTATAAGTTCACGGCATATCAAAGTTCCTTACGCTTTCAAGGTAGGGATTCTTATATATGTATGTTATGTTGTGCACTAGATTAGATATCTACTTTGTTGGATGCATGATAAGTAGATTTCAGTCTAATCTTGGGCAAGAACATTGGACTGCAGTTAAGCATAATAATCAAGTATCTATTAGGTATATAGATTCGAATTTTTAGTCAAACATAGATTCTAGAAAATCTACTTGAGGATATGTATTTACTATGGGATACGGTGGAGCTACAGTTTGGAGGACCATCAAGCAATAATGTGTTATTTATTCCACCATGGAAGCCCTCTAAGGCGGCTAAAGAGGTTGTTTGGCTCAAAAACTTTCTAAAAGAGCTTGGAGTAGTTCTTTCGATTGAAGCACCAATCATACTATATTGTAACAAAAGTGGTGCAGTATCCAATTTGAAATAACTACGAAGCCATAAGAGGAGTAAACATAATGAGAGGAAATATCACTTGATTCGTGACATAACTCAAAGGGGTATTGTGAGATTTTTGAAGATTGAATCAAAGAATAACTTGGTAGACTCATTTACTAAAGGCTTAACTCAAAAGGCTTTTGGTAAGCATGTAGAAGAAATTGGTGTTAAAGTTATGGTTGCAAGGTTATAAGTCTAATTGAGAGATTGTTGGACTATACTATAAACTATGTGGTTTAGCTATAATATGTAATTTAATCCCTTGTAAGAAATTTTTATTTTATTTTATTTAATATAATAAAGTATTTATTTAAATAGATCATTGTATTAATATATGTGTCCATTACTTATATAATAGCTCATTTTTAAGTGTGGAGTTATTTAATTCATATGCAGAAGATTAAAATTATCATATGTTATAAGCTACAAATTAAATGTTCATAATCAAAGATGAAGTTGGACAAACATCTTGCTGATCCTAGCACAAGATTAAATATAATTCGATCTTAATTATGAGAATGGTAAAGTTTCAACTTCTTTTGCTAGTACATTTGGTGTGTATTGAATCGACAAAATAAGAGATGTTCGTTTATGTTCTAAATATCTATAAACCATTTCTCTAGTTCATTATGTGTGCTTATATTGTTAATCTTGATATAATTATTATGATCTATGTAGTTGAATTTATTGTTTTAATCTATTAAAATGTGAGACTCTATTATAAGTCAATATATTCCTAATAGATTGGGTAATAACAAATCACATTAGTGAAATAATAATTAGTTGATAGAATTATGTCTTGGACTTGATAAAGAATACGCCCCTTAATGATTACTTATAAGTTTTCACGTGAAAACTGTAACACCCGAAAAATTTATAAGCTAAGGCCCGAACTATTATTTATTTGCATATAAGGTCTTATCAGGTTATTCTTAAATTTCTCATATATGTAAAGGTATATTCTTTAGAGTGGAATGATTTTGGATATCAATTAAGGTCACTAAAAACTCATAGCTCAAAGTTAAGTTGAAAGTTTCCTTACCGATTATGTTTTGATGTAAGATTTTACTTGAGTCAACTTTAAATAATCATATCTCTTAGAATATAAGGAGGTATATGGTCCATAACCTATCAAATTAAAGGTATTTGAATCTTCTTTCCAACACCACTATCAATTTGAGTTTTGAGTAAAAAGTTATGACCGTTTTAGTAACATGATACAGTGCAGTGACAAATTAGCTAACGGGAACTAAGTATTCCCAAAGGTATCATTTTTTTACATTGATAAAAGAGAAACTTTGATTTCTAAATGAGTTATGAGTTCAGAGATATTTCAAGAGCAGTTACCTCTCTTAAGAGGATAGTTTGAGCAATTATGTCAAACCAGAGGAAGAGTATGTTTTTAAACATTGAGCATGAGTATTTATTATTGGGAGTAGTATTTAGCACCGATATGGGGATGAGTTCAGACAATTCACATTCCTCATAAACCAATATGCCAACATAGGTACATGATCATACTTTTTAAATGAATCCTAAGTGCCTTCAGGCAGAGCTTAGTGGATCCACTTAGTTGAGGTGTTCTATACCCCAGTAAGGTATAGGACAGTTCTAGCAGCATGGGCGAATCGTTGTATCATCATGTAGCTCATAGTGATGGTTGTCAGTTAGAGAATCTCCCAAATAGAGTTAAAAATGTGTTTTATTATATCACTTAATATGTTGAGTTCAGAGATGAGTAGGTGTTTTGTAAAGTTTTAATGATTTCACTTCTTTATTTCTTTACATCCAGTTGAGTATGTATGTATATATATATTGCAGTCCTTTCATTCAGTTATTTGTTATTTAGCTATATTACATGCTCTTACATTCAACGTACTGATGTCATTCGACCTGCATCTTTTAATGATGTAGATACAAGTTCTTACGATCCTCAATAAGAGCCTGTTGAGATCACTTCATCTGCTCGTCAACTTTTGAGTAAGACCTCCTTGCTTTTGGAGGACTCCATTTTTATGTGTTGTTAGTAGTAGTTCCCTTGAGGAGTCGTGTGTCTTGTTCCGATACTTATCTTTGTATAGTAGAGGCTTCATAGATAGATAGTTTTCGAGAGTCTTTCAGTTTCACATATTTTATTTAAAACTTATGTTTCATAGTAAGTATATTCAGCGAAGTTTTGAGATTCAGTAAATAATTTTTAAATGTTTCTTTCAATTTGATGCTTATGTATACTTGTAATGACCTAATTGCTTCGTTAGGGAAAAGCCAATCGGGAAAGAATTGGGGTTAGAAAACTTTTTGATAGTAACTTGAAATTTCCTAACCTAGTCCAGATTTGGATGAAATCGAAGTCAGTGAGGTCTAAGGAAATATGTTAATGAATGAGATATCTAATTATGAATTTTATCACATGAGTAGATAGCTAAGACGTTAAGGAACCCATACGACTTTACGAAATTGAATTCAGGCGAGTAGAATTCCCGAAACTTATCTTAGCATGAATGGGTAGTTTCTAATTATCATGGTTGAAGGTGTGGTGTGAAATGGGGGTTTGGAAATCTTAATTCGACTCGCTGTCTCTGTGCAAGCTGCCAAGGCGGGGCAGCTGTAGCGGGAAAGGGTCTGCCACAGCGGGACAGACGCAACTTAAGTCAGAAATAAACCTCAAAAACGTCAATATTCTGCAAACATCATACTTAAGAGCTAGGAGAAGACCCCAGGCAATTTCTTGACAGTTTTCCACTATTTTTGGTGTAAAAGGTAAGATTCTTACACCTCTAATCCATTTTCGATCCGTAGAACTTAGATTCTTGGTTATTAATTATTGGGAGAGGGTTTTTTAACTGAATTGGATGGTGGGAAAAAGCCCTAGCTGCACCTTAGGATCATGGGTTTGGCCTAACGTTGATAATGTTGATTGTAAACTAGGTAATTAGGCCTTGTTTATTGATCCTCCCGTTATATTGATTATTTTTAAACCAAGAACAAGCGGAAAGAATTCAGAAAGGGAAGGCTCAAGTGTCGTAGGAGGATTCAAGCTTGGTTTTGAGGTAGGTGATGGTTTGATTTCTTGTTTGCGTAATATATGTTGGTGATTACTTTATTGTGATGCATGTATGTATGTTAATGAAGCATTGTGATAAAACCTAATGAAAATGAGAATGAACGATTAATTGTATGTCATGAATCAACACTTGATTGTATTATTGTGAAAATGTACATTGTGATTGTGATTGTGGTATAATGAATGGACCGGGTGTCACGTTCCGACACACTAACTGAGATCGAATGCCACGTTCCGATGCATATATGGGATCGGGTACCATGTTACGGTACACTAACAATTTGGGTATGGGTTCCATGAAAGGACCAATGAATTTTCATAATTACTTGCTAAGGAGAATGTGGAATTATGAGTTGTTCATGATTGATAATCGGTATATGTGTTTACATTTTATGCATTTCATGTTTACCTTGTTGTGATTATTGATATATGTTGTGCTTACATTGGGAATAGTCGCGTGATCCTACCAGTACACTATGGTTGTGTACTGATACTGCACTTGCTCTTTCTTTGTTGAGTATAGGGCATCTTCAAGAGGCTACTGACAGACCTCGCTTTGGAGATCAGTGATCGACATTGGATTCAAGGGAGAGTCAGTTCTTTCAGGCTGACATGGGTCCTCTATAGTTTAGGCCACTCTTTCGGACTTGGACTAGTACTTTAGATATTCTCTTGTTTAGTTGAGTTTCACCCATCTTCTTAGATTCTTGAACTTTAGAGTTTTGGTACATTGACTTTCAGGTTCTAGTGGTATTTTTCGCAATGTTTATTATTAAATTGTTAGACATTCGGAGTTTATGGGACTCTGCTTTATTTTTTGCATTGAAACTTGTTTTCATATCTTTAAATGCGTAGTTTAGGGTTAGTTTATTAGTATTAATGGTTCTCTCACCGAAGGGTTAGTGTGGATGCCAATCATGACGGTTTGGGTTGTGAAAAAGTTGGTATCAGAGTCTTAGGTTCGTTGATCTCATTGTACCAAAATGAGTCTAGTAGAGTCTTGCGGAACGGTACAGACACATCTGTACTTTTCTTCGAGAGGCTATAGGACTTTAGGAAATCTCTTTATTTTCTCTTGTCTCCTTTCGTGATATAACTTGATTCCAATTGGTATCTGGTGATCCAAATTGGTATTTAACCTCTTTCACTCTTTTGTACGCAAATGGTTAACGCTAGTTTCAACAGTGTCAAGGCCGCAGCTCCCACCAACGAACAAGTTGAGGAATCTGAAGTGAGAGGTCGCGATCGAGGCAGGGGTAGAGAGAGAGCAAGGGGCAGAGGCTGAGAAAGAGTAGCACTCACTAGGGGTGGAGCACCAGTTGAGAATGCTCCCAGATAAGAGGTTCGTTTCGTACATCATGAAGAGGTAGAAGAGAATGTGGATATTAAGGATGAGGAGCATTTTGGATAGGAAGAGGATGCACCGACTAGGAATATCGGCGTTCCTCCCTTGGACCCAGTGTTAGCTCTGCAGATCATGTCTTTTCTGAAGGGATTGGTTGGACCTGGAATCCTTCCTGCAGTTCAAGCTACTCAACCCCCAACCAACCGCCCCGTTACTATTACTAGTCCCAGAGGTGATGCAGCATTACGTACTGATGTCTTCTTCCGTCCTTTGTTAGGTATTGTGATAACTGGTAATGAGCATGAGATGTTGACTAAGTTCTTGAAATTGAACAGCCGGTGTTTCATGGTTCTGAGAGTGAGGACGCCTATGAGTTCATCCTAGATTGTTATGAGAGGCTTCATAAGTTGGGTATTGTCCATCAGCATAGAGTAGAGTTCGTGACTTTCCAACTTCTAGACGAGGCTAAGCAGTTGTGGAGAGCATATGTGGAATGCAGATCGTCAACTCTACCCCCACTCACTTGGACCCAATTTCATGCTCTAATTTTGGAAAAGTATGTGACCCGAACCTTGAGAATCCGTATGAAGGATGAGTTCATGGCTTTGGAGCAAGGTGGTATGATTGTGACTACTTATAAGGCTAAGTTCGATGCTTTATCTAAATATGCTACGCGATTGGTGACTATTAAGGAAAAGTGGATGTGTCTATTCGTTAAGGGACTAAATTCTAAGTTACAAGTATTGTCTGTGCACATGACTTCTGCATGGGAAAGTTTTAATGAGGTAACGGATTTTGTGAAGAAAGTGGAAGGAGTGAGGCACGATGGGCAGGCAAAGGTGTTGGCTAAGAAAGCTAAGAGCACAGGTAACTTTCAGGGTTCCTACTCCAGAGGTTTAGGGAGGCCGACACTTGCAGCCCGGCCAATTCAGTCTGCCATGCCCGCTTCTATAAGTAATTACTCAGGAACTCCACCTCAGAATTTGATCCAGGATATCTAGGGAGCCGCACATTCTGCGGGTAGCAGGCTATCTTTCGATTGCACTTGTTATAATTGTGGAGAACCTGGGCATATGAGGAGAGCTTGTCCCCACCCGCGTATGTTGGATTTCGCACAGCAGCAGACTAGAGCAGTGATACCCGCAGTAAATAGTAATAATGGTCGAGGGCATCCACAAGGTCGGTGAGGAGGAAATCATCGAGGCCATAGAGGTTGGGGAAATGGTAATATAGGCAGAGGTACGGTGCAGCCAGGCAGGAAAGTCGCCCGTCAAGATGACAAGGCTCAGTGTTATGCCTTTTCGAGCAAGAGCGAGGCAGAGTCTTCTGACGCAGTGATCACATGTACTATTCTTGTATGTGACCAGATGGCTAATGTGTTATTTGATCCGGGTTCTACTTACTCTTATGTGTCCATGCGATTTGCCTCAGAATTTGATATGATTTGTGATATACTTTATGCCTCCATCCATGTTTCTACCCCTGTTGGAGAGTCTATCATTGTCACCCATGTCTATTGTGCTTGTCCTATCTTATTTATAGGTTTTCAGACTTGGGCTGATTTGGTTATTTTGGATATGGCTAACTTTGATATAATCTTAGGCCTGACTTGGTTGTCCCCCTATTATGTTGTGTTAAATTGTAACACTAACTCTGTAACTCTTGAGATTCCAGGTAGGAAAAAGTTAGAGTGGGAAGAGGTGTACAAGCCTAAGCCAGCTAAGATTATATCCTCCATTCGGGCTAGGAAACTGGTGGGGCAGGGTTGTTTGGCTTATCTGGCTCATATTTGGGATGTTGAGGTGGAATCTCTCTCTATTGAGTCTATTCATGTGGTGTGAGAATTTAGAGAAGTGTTTCCTACTGATTTGTCTGGTATGCCTCCGGATAGAGATATAGATTTTTGTATTGACTTGGAACCTGGTACTCACCCCATTTCCATCTCTCTGTATCGCATGGCTCCGGGCAAATTAAGAGAGCTTAAGGTTCAAATCCAAGAACTTTTTTATAAAGGATTCATCCTTCCTAGTGCTTCACCGTGGGGTGCTCCTATTTTGTTTGTTAAGAAAAAGGGTGGTAGTATGAAAATGTGCATAGACTATTGACAATTGAATAGGGTCACCATTCGAAATAAGTATCCATTGCCTCGGATAGATGATATGTTTAACCAATTGCAGGGTGCATCCGTTTTCTCTAAGATTGATCTAAGGTCTGGCTATTATCAATTAAAGATTAGGCTTGAGGATATACCAAAAACGGCATTTAGGACCCGCTATGGGCACTATGAGTTTCGAGTAATGTCATTTAGGTTAACAAATACGGTTGTAGCTTTCATGAGTTTGATGAATGGTATGTTCAAACCCTTTATGATTCGTTTGTGATAGTGTTTATTGATGACATTTTGGTTTATTCGAAAAGTGAGAAAGAGCATGCCGACCATCTTCGTATTGTTCTGGGTGTTCTTGGGAAACAAAAGTTGTATGCAGAAACTTTTCTAAGTATGAATTTTGGTTGACTTCGGTTGACTTTTTGGGGCTTGTAGTTTCAAAGGAAGGGGTAATAGTAGATCCCCAAAAGATTGAAGCGGTTAGGAATTGGGTTCGACCAAGTTCTGTGATTGAAATTAGGAGTTTTGTGGGGCTTGCCAGCTATTATCATTGATTTGTGAAGAATTTTCCTTCCATTGCCACATATCTGACAAGGTTGACCAAAAAGGAGGTACCTTTTGAATGGACTGCAAAATGTGAGGAGAACTTTCAAAGGATCAAGACTCTCTTGACCACAACACCTATTCTAGCACTACCGGTTCAAGGTAAAGATTTTATTGGTTATTGTGATGCTTCACATTCAGGATTGGGTGCGGTGTTGATGCAGGATAAGAATATCATAGCTTATGCATCGCGGCAGTTGAAAGTACATGAGCGAAATTACCCAACACATGATTTGGAGTTGAAAACGGTAGTGTTTGCTCTTAAGATCTGGCGGCATTATCTTTACGGAGTCAAGTGTGAGGTATTTACTGACCACCGTAGCCTACAACATTTATTCACTCAAAAGGATCTCAATTTGAGACAGCGAAGATGGATGGAGTTACTCAAGGATTATGATGTGACCATCCAATTACATCCGAATCTAATGTATTGGCGGACGCACTAAGCCGAAAAGCGGTGAGTAGGGGTAGTCTAGCTTGCTTGAGTGTATCCAAGAAACCTTTGGAATCTAAGTTCATGCAGTTGGGCATCTCAGTAAAAGATGGGGTGTTAGCTAGCATTGATGTTAGGGCCGCCTTCATTGAGGAGATCAAGATAAACAGTTTGAGGATGAGAAGTTGAATGAACATAGAAAGAAGGCATTGATTGGTAAAGCACAATATATGGTTCTTGATGCGGGAGGCGTGCTTAGTTTGAAAGGAAGGATCTGTGTTCCTAGAGTGGACGACATGATTCATAATTTATTGATAGAATCCCATGGTTTGCAATATTACATTCATCTGGGTGTGACTAAGATGTACCGAGATTTGAAGTGAATTTATTGGTGGCCTGGCATGAAGAAAGATATAGCGGAGTTTGTGGCTAAGTATCAAAATTGCCAACAAGTAAAATATGAGCATCAAAGTCCTGCAGGTTTGCTTCAGCGAATGCCAATTTCGGAATAGAAGTGGGAAAGGATAGCGATGGATTTTGTGGTTGGTCTTCCCAAGACGTTGGGAAAGTATGATTCTATTTTAGTAGTGGTTGGTAGGTTAACTAAGTCAGTCCATTTTATTCCAGTCAAAACAGACTATAATGCTCAACAATTGGCTAAGGTGTACGTAAAAGAGATAGTAAGGCTGCACGGGGTTCCCCTTTCTATCATCTCAGACCGTGGTACGCAATCACATCCAAGTTTTGGGGAAAATTGCATAAGGAGTTCGGTACTCAAATCACCTTTAGCACAACCTTCCATCCGCAAATGGATATGCAGTCAGAGAGTATTATTCAAGTGTTAGAGGACATTTTGAGAGCACGTGTGATCGACTTTGGAGGACATTGGGATAAGTTTCTACCTTGTGTGAGTTCTCCTATAACAACAGTTACCACACCAACACTGATATGGCACCATTTGAGGCACTTTATGGGAGAGGATGTAGATCACCCATAGGATGGTTTGAGGCTGGAGATGTGAAACCTTTGGGGGTTGACTTAGTGAAGGATGCGCAGGATAAGGTAAGGAGCATCCAAGCTAAGCTTCTAGCATCCCAAAGTCGACAGAAAAAGTGTGCGGATCATAAGGTAAGGGACATGGCATTTCAGACTGGTGAGCAAGTTCTTCTTAAGGTGTCACCCATGAAAGGGTTGTTGAGATTTGGCAAGAAGGGCAAGCTTAGTCCTCGATACATTGGACTATTTGAAATTCTTGATTGTATAGGACCAGTTTCTTATAGATTGATCTTACCTCATAACTTATCGGGAGTTCATCCGGTATTTCATGTGTCCATGTTGAAGAAGTATCATAGAGACGGTGATTACATCATAAAATAGGACTTAGTTGTGTTAGACAAATACCTTCAATATGAGGAAGAAGCGATTGCAATTATTGATCGTAATATTCGAAAGTTAAGCACCAAGGAGATTAAGTTCGTGAAAGTTCAATGGAAGCATCGTCCGATTGAGGAAGCCACTTGGGACACCGAGAGGGACATGGGAAACAAGTATCCCCAGTTGTTCGGTGATTCAGGTACTACTCTACCCTTACTTTAGCCAGTCTTTCCTAGTTGATCACTGTTGACACCCAATTTTGGCCCTCCACGTTATAGATTAATCAACGAGCTTCTTTAATTCAAATGATTTGAATAATTAGTTTTTATAAAGTTTAAAATATTTTTCAAGCCACTTTTAATTAATTTTATCATTTTTATAATTTTGAAGTAACATATATGTTTTATATAATTTTGTATATAATTAGTATATTTTATAAACATTTCGAGAATCATCTCAAAAAGATTTTAATTTTAGTAAGTATTTTATTAAATTAGTTTAGTTTAAATTAAGATTATAATTTTGAGTCATTAGTTTATAATTAGTTTAATTATTTTATTTCGTTAAGAATAAGAAGGTCATTAATTAATTTATATCAATTCGGTTGCATTTGAAGTTTAGTCGAGCTATCGTTGAATTACAATGCTAGCCAAAATCTAATCAATTTACTTCAAACCCATCTAAAACCAAGTTTTGGGCCTTTTCTCTAACTTTTCCAGCAAACCCAGCACTTACATTCCCAGCCCAATTCTTTTTTTTTCTACCAAAAGAAACACAGCCCACAACATTATTCAATAACATCAATACACCAACGCATACCCCCTGACCCTTGCGCGTGTTACTCTTCTCCCCTGCGAACAACAAACAACGACCAGCAACCCAGAGAAAAATCGCGAGTGAGCCCAGCAAACCCAGCAGTCACGTGATGTATCCTCTCATCTCCCTTATCCTCTCGTACGGAAAAGACTGTCGGAGAGGGTTAAGTGTCGAAATCTCGCGCCTCGATCGTCCTTCGCTCAAAATCAACGTCTCTCCATTCAAATTCGTACACTAGCCAGTTGGCAACCCTTGTCTGTTAAAGGATTTCAAAATTTCTCAAAGTCCCACATCGAAAATATTCTCAAAAATTTAGAGATTTTGGGTGCTATAAAAATCCCCTCTCCTCACTGTTCATGAGAGGATTCAGGAGACCTGAGAGTACCCTTAAAAGGTTTGGGAATTCTCAGTTCAATAGTTTAAAGTTTTGTGGTTGTTCGAGTTTAAGCGGTGGAATCGTCTTTGTCAAAATCGTTGTCTCGGTTGGCTGCTCGGCAAAAGGTAATTGCTTATCTTTTCCTTCTTTCTAGTTTAATTTAATTTTGCCTACTTAGATTTAGAATTATGCAGTGTTCTGTCTGCCTTCGTTTGGATTCTGGATGATATAAGAATTTATAATTTGGCCTCGTTTGAGTATATGCTTTGGTAGACTGTAGTTATACAGTAGTATAAAACCCAATTTGCTAGCTTGATTCCTATAATTTAGAGTTTGAGTTTGATCAATGATAAATTTCTCTCATTTTTGGTGAAAA
>JAJOOH010005713.1:0-31236 GCA_029582605.1 Solanum gracilifrons
TAGTCCTTCGGTGGCAACTGTGGGTTGCACCTGCAAGTTTTGGGAATCTGCCGATTGGTCTATTTTTGGATATGGGGTGTTACATTATCTCCCCCTTGGGAAAATTCGTCCTCGAATTAAGACTAAGTTAGCTGAATATGGAGGGGAGGAGAGGCAACCCTATCGTTAAATACTCGAAACTGATTTCTGACTGAACTAACTTCCAAGAACATGTAAATATGCTGAAAATTCAAGTACAGACTGAAGGAACATGATATTAAGACTGAAACTACGCATGAATGACTGAAAAACTGGAGAGGAACTATTACCTCACGCTGGAATGGAATCGGAAGGAAAGAAATGAGGATACTTGGCCTTCATGGTTGCTTCTGCTTCCCAAGTAGCTCCTTCTACGGACTGACTCCTACACAAAACCTTAACTGAAGCAATTTATTTGTTTCTCAACCTTTGAACTTGAAGATCAAGAATATCAACATGTACCTCTTCATAAGTGAGACTATCCTTCACAACCACACTATCTAAAGGTACAATAGATGTTGGATCACCTACACACTTCTTCAACAACGAAATGTGAAAAACTGGATGCAGTGGTGTTAGTTCTGCTGGCAACTCTAACTCATAAGCCACTTTACCAACTCTTTTCAAGATCTTGTAAGGGCCTACATATGTAGGACTGATCTTCCCTTTATTTTCAAATCTCATCACCCCCTTCATAGGTGACACTTTCAGAAAAACCCAATCATCAATTTGGAACTCCAAGTCCCTTCTTCTTACATTCTCATAGGATTTCTGGTGACTCTGGGCTGTCATAAGTCTATCTCTAATGAGCTGAATATTCTCCATTGCATCATGAACCGAATCTGGCCAACTCAAGGTTGCTTCGCCTACTTCAAACCAGCCAACTAGATATTGACATCTACGCCCATAAAATTCCTCATAAGGGGCCATCTGAATGCTGGAATGGTAACTATTATTATAGGCGAACTCTATAAGAGGAAGGTAATCCCAACTACCCTTGAAATCAATCACACAAGATCTAAACATTTTCTCTAAGGTCTAAATGGTATGCTCTGCCTGACCATCTATCTATGGATGAAACATTGTGCTAAGATTAACTTGGGTACCAAGACCTTTCTGAAATGACTTCCAAATATTAGAGGTAAACTGAGGACCTATGTCTAAGATCATAGACAAGGGAACCGCATGCAACCTAACTATCTCATAATGTAAAGCTTGGTGTAGTCCTCCATCAAATCTATAGTCTTAACAGCCAAAAAGGGTTCAGACTTAGTAACCCTGTCAACTATCACCCAAATAGAGTCATGTTGTCTCAGAGTACGAGGTAAACATGTAATGAAATCCATGTTGATCATTTCCCACTTCCAAGTAGGAATGTTGATCTCTTGATTCATACCCACTTAGTTTATGATGTTCTACCTTCACTTGTTGGCAATTAGGGCACTTAGCCACAAAATCCGCTATATCCTTTTTCATACCATTCCATCAAAAGACTTCCCGCAGATCACGGTACATGTTAGTGGCACCAGAATGAACAGAGTACCTTGAGTTATGGGCTTTTGCAAGAATCTGTTGTCTCAACTCACCCAAATTAGGAACACATAATCGACCCTAATAGCGAAGCACACCATCTCCTCTTTAGGAGAAAATCTCAACTCTCTGCTAATGAACTACACCCTTTAGTTGAACCAATATAGGATCACTGTCTTGCTTTTCCTTAAACTCCACTACTAATGAAGATTCTGACCCATTCTGAACTGTTACACCACCATCCAATGCTCATTAAATGAACACCCAAGCGAGCAAGCCTATGAACCTTCTTTGCTATTTTTTTCTTTTATTACTCAACATGTGGTACACTACCCATAGATAGTCTACTAAGAGCATTGCTAATACATTGGCCTTACCAGGATGGTAAAGCACATTCATATCATAATCCTTGAGGAACTCAAGCCATCTCCTCTGGCAAAGATTCAACCCTTTCTGGGTGAACACATACTGAAGGCTCTTATGGTCTATGAACATGTCCACGTGAACACCATACAAGTAATCTCTCCAAATCTTAAGTGCAAACACCGCTGCTGCAAGCTCAAGGTCATGAGTCAAATAGTTCTTCTCCTGCACCTTAAGTTGTCTAAAAGCATGAGTTATAACCTTCCCTTGCTGCATCAAAACACAACCTAGGCCGACTCTGGATGCATCATAATAGATTAGATAACCGTCTGAACCATTTGGTAGAGTGAAAACATGATTTGTAGTTATCCTAGTTTTCAATTCTGTGAAGCGTTTCTCACAGTCATATGACCACTGCAACTTAACCTTTTTCTCAGTCAACTTAGTCAATGGAGAAGCTATGGATGAAAATCCAACCAGGAACCTTCTGTAATAACCAGCCAAACACAAGAAACTTCTGATATATGTAGGAAAGGTAGGTCAGGGCCATTTTTTCACTGCTTCTATTTTCTGAGAATCCACTTGGATCCCTTCGCTAGCCACAATATGATCAGGAAAGAAACAAATTACAACAAAAACTCAAATTTACTGAACTTAACGAATAACTGACAATCTTTGAGAGTTTTCAGGAAAACATTCAAATGAGTCGCATATTATTCCTCATTCCTAAATTAAATGAGGGTATCATAAATATAGACGATAACGAACAAGTCAAAATACTTCTTGAATACTCTGTTCATCAAATCCATGAAAACTGCAGGAGCATTGGTTAGTCCAAATGACATAACTGCTAATGACCATACCGAGTTCTGAAAGTTGTTTTCGGGATGTCAATTGACTTCGAGCTGATGGTTACTAGATCTAAGATCTATCTTTGAAAAATGACTAGCAACCTGAAGTTAGTCAAACAAGTTATTGATCCTGGGGATGTGATACTTATTATTGATTGTGACATTGTTCAACTGCTTATAGTCAATGCACATTCTGAGAGAACCGTCTTTCTTTTTCACGAACAACACTGGTGCACCCCATGGGAAATACTAGGTCTGATGAAGCCCTTATCTAACATGTTTTTCAACTGCTCTTTCAATTCCTTAAGCTCAACTGGAGCCATTCTGTGAGGAAGAATAGAAATAGGTTGGTTATCTAGATGGAGATCAATTCCAAAGTCGATTCCCCTTTCGGGATAATCTTCTGGAAGCACTTCTGGGAACTCATTAACTACTAGAACTAACTCAACAATTGGGGTTTAGGAGCTTGAATCCTTAACCCGAACTAAATGATAGAAATAACCCTTAAAGATCATCTTTCTAGCCTTAAGGTAAGAAATGAATCGACCCATAGGCGCGAAGCTACTACCTTTCCATTCTAAGATTGGTTCATCTAAAACTGAAAATGAACAGGCCTAGTTCTATAATTGACTGAGGCATAACAGGAATATAACCAATCCATGCCTAGAATGATATCAAAGTTTAACATTTCTAACTGTACAAAATGTGCTGAGGTGACTTTTTGAGAGAATCTGACAGGGTAATTTCTTTATACCCGTCTAGCTAGAACTAGGTCACGGACTAGAGTAGAGACTGAGAAGGGTTCTGAGAGAGTTTCTGGACTAACATGAAAGCTGACAACATATAAGGAGTTACAAAGGAAAAAGTAGCCACTAGATCTAACAAAACATAAACATCCAAATTAAAAATTCGTAGCGTACCAATGACTACGTCATGAGAATCTTCCAGATCCTGGTGAGCCTGAGAACATACAACCTGTTTTGGCACTGACCACCACCTGTATAAGATGAGTTACCCTACTGAGTTAGGCAACCTATTGGTGCTGCTGAAGTTGTAGACTGAGCCCTACTATTATTGCCTCCTTGACCCTATTTAGAAGAAGTACAATCTCTCAACATGTGACCAGACTGATCATACTCAATGCATCCTTCCTTTACTGCAAGACACTCGCCCGAATAGTTCTTACCAAACTTTGGACAAGTTGGGTAGGTTCCTGTGCCTGAAATACTACCCAGAGACGTAGAGCCTGATGCCCTATCTTTCTTATCTTGTCTAAACCTAGAAGATGGGATACTAGCTGATGAAGGTGCTGGAGTTGAAGACGTTTGCTGAAATTACGAGCGATTTTCATCACCCATTTTCTGTTGAAAATACTTATAGTTGCATGTCCTAGATTTCTTATTATCCTTAGCATGCTTCTTAAGCTTATCTCCCTCAACCTGTTGAGCATGAGTCATGAGCCTAGAGATGTTCATATTTTCCAGTAACATAGCATTGCAACACTCTATTTTCACTAAGTCGTATACCCCATATATAAACTTGTTCATTTGAGCCATGGAATCGACAAAAATGTGAGGAGCATACATGGAGAGTTGGGTTAACTTGAGTTGGTACTCTTGGACTGTCATGTTACATTTCCTTAAATTCATGAACTTTTGAGCTCTTGCCTCCCTTAGCTCTCTTGGGAAGAACCTGTCCAGAAAAGTCTCACTGAAACACCCCCAAGTGACAGGGGCTATATCCGTACCCCTGTTTTCTTTCAATTGAGTAAAGTAGATTTGATCTGCATCCTTAAGCTGGTAGGATGCTAACTCCACCCTATCATTTCCAGTCACTTACAACACTCCAAAGATCCTTTTGACCTCATCTATGAGGTTTTGGGGATCTCACTAATATGAAACCCTAAGAACACACACAGATTCATCCTAACAAAATCAGGAACCCTTACTTCCACTAATCCACCACTAGCATTTGCAGGAACTGGAGCCTGCTGGTTGTTCACACTCTGAGCCAAAAGAAGAATGGCGTTCTGAAACTCAATATTCAAAACTTCCAGATCTTGGACTGAAAGAGGTGCATTAGAATTGCGTACATTTGCATTCCTTCTGTAAGCTCTATGAGGAGGCATGAACTGAAATGGCATAACATCGAGTTAGAAACGAGGAATTAGATCATACCTTACACACGATAAGAATAACAAGAAAGTGAAGTTTTCCTAAAACACATTGTAGTCTCCCTCTCATTAGATGCGGTGCATTTCACACCCATAAAAAGGACTCTACTTAGTGCAGCTTTTAAGACATCCTAGGACTCTTAACCTAGTGCTCTGATACCAAGTCTATCATACACTGAGGCTACCCCCTGAACCTAAACACGGGACCTAGGATCATGACTGACCTCAATCTAAACCTATCGGTATATCATAAGCATACTTAAACATTTACTGAAATAAGAGAATATTATGTGAAAGCTTAGAACATCATATAACTGAAATGATGGTGAATATCCATTACTATTTGAAAGAATAAACTGTGAGTTTAATGACAACTGAAATATCAAACTCCAAAGCTAAAACTGAATGTAGCTATGTCTGAAATAAAACCTCTAATTGACTAGAAATGCTAGGACATCCCCCAGCAAAATATAGCAAAAGTGAAACTACAAACTGAAATATAGAAATGAAATATATGTGTCGTCCTCGGAGAATGAGGATTCACCACTGATAGTGTTGAGATGAAGATCGGGAACCGATCTGTGCGTAATCTGAATGCTGATGATCTGAACCTACATCACGAGAAGATGTATCGCAGAGTATGCGTCAGTACTTGAAAGGCTCTGAGCATGCACAATAGAATATAGCAGAACATTATACATAACTGAACAAAAAATATAACAGAGCAATGGTATACAATAAGCATGATACTATACTAAAAATATTGAACATGAACTAATTGAATGCAATGACCAAGTTTATAACATGCTAAAATTGAATACTGAATTGAAACTGATATCCTCGTCAATGCACTAGAATCTGACTATAGGAGCTACAAATAACATAAAACCACATGAGCTAAGGTGGAGTCCGATGTATACACCCCATCGAGAGGACCTAATATTCCATGCAAGAGATATAGAGGCTTGCCTAACGTTCACTAAACGGATGCCCACAGAGAGGACTCACAACCTCAGGGGGCACGTAGTTCTGGTACTTGAGGGTGACTGAACTTATTACAACTCGATATAAATCCTACTCCCAAATGAATATATGAAGTTTATAACAAAATTGAAGTAAACTAGATAGCTTAATAATCTGACATTCTAATTGAAAATGCAATAGTAATGTATATCTGATAATAAAGCATTCAAAAATGGTGGCATGTATATCTGTTTATCTGACCTAGCTAATGTAATTCATGAACTAAAAGAACTACATAACTAGGGTTCTGATTGGATACATGAATCTGGGCAAAAACCTTACTACTACATGATAATTTGATTATGGACATTAAAAAAACTAATTCATAATAATCTGCTAAAATTCTAAAAACCCTAGGTCTAGATAATATGGAGGTAATCAAGAATCTGACTGAATTCTAGAGGCCTAATGGGTAAAAGGAACCCACTAGTGAAATCCCACATACCTGGTGACGAAATTCACGGAGAAATCTTTAGATTTTGGGGCTTGAAATGACGAGAACTTGCTGCGTTCTTGGACTAGGGCTGCTCAACTGCTTTCTCCTCTTTTCGTTCTAATTAGATGAATTTTGGAGAATGAATTGACTAGGTTAGGTTTTAATTTAGTTTCTTGGCTAAAACGGACCGAAACTAGGTAGTTTAGGGGTTAAACGACGTAGCTTAGAGGTCCAATGCATAAAGAAAACACCAAACCACCCCCTGACTTAAACGGTCTATTTTGGTGGCCATCGTTCGCTACTAGGAGTCTAACCTACGGCCCTAGACCACAGACCGCGGTCTGACCTACTGTTCGTAGGTCCTGGCGTAGGTTGACCCTTAGCGGATTTTTTCTGGGTTCTTAGATGGGGTTACAGGTGGCCAATCCACGTACCCCACCTACGGTACATGGGCTCCACTAGGGTCTGCGGGTGGCAACCATAGGTTGCACATACAACTTCTAGAAATCTACTGGTTGGTCAGTTTTCGGATACAGGGTGTTACATAAACTATGAAAACCAAGCCCTAACTTGATCAAAATCTAAGACTCATCATTACCTTAAACTTAAACTTTTATTTATCCTCAAGTAAAACTCAGGATCAATCAGTTCATTAAGGATGTCTTTAAACATAGCTACTCAAGACTCATCAAACATGCACATAAGAGGTTCAAACTACACATGCAATGTTAAATTGTACACTCTAAGTTTCAAATTTTGACTAAACATCATCAAATGGACTCAAGTTCACAATGCTTGCTTCAAATGCAAGTTCAAGCTCAATAAAAGTATACGAATGCCCTCACACAAAAAATGATTCCATGCTCACAAAAATCTAATCAACTTTCAAAATTTGAAATCATCAACAACTCTCACCCTCTAAAAAAAACACATGGATGATCCTTCCCCATAGGTTTGCCCATATTTTCCAATCAAAAAGATAATATGCTCATTCAAGTTCACAAAGGTCTTTGAAGGCTTGTAATTGGGCTGAGGTAATGGTATGATCATTTAGGCTTAGTGCCTTCTACCTTCATGAAGCATGTCCCGCATTTCATTCTTTCACCTCCTCTTACAACACTTTTGATTCTCAAAAGTCACACCCTATTCTTTTAAGCAATCTTTTTCTCATTTCACACACTTTATTTCAACAACAATTCTGTTTTTCAATCATTTTGATCTTTCTTTCTTCTTCTCTCGTTTTTATATGGAGGGGTTCCATCTTTTTTCAACAAGATCATTCAACAAAAGGGGGAAATTTCTCAAACTTCTTGATTTACCTCCTTTTTCACCATAACCCCAACATAGGCTTTTGGCCTAAGTTTAGTATTTACAACACCCAATGCCTCATGAAGAAAATAGGTGGGCAAGACAAGGGGTCATTTGTGTTCAAGATTCTTCCAAAGAAAAAGATAGGCTCAAGTGGTGCAAAGTGACATTCACTCTCTCACAAGGTGGTCACAAAGAGGTATAATGGCAAAATTAGCTCACTCTTCAAAAATTGCCTAAGATCATCTCTATCATTCACTCACATTAGCCAATTGGACCAACGGGGAAAGTTATAGGTATAACCAAGCATGCATTACAAGTCAACCACACCACACACGACATTCAACACAATTATCAAACAAACTTAACCATTTTCGCAAGCATGCAACGATCATCACTAGAGTGCCACTGAACAAATCCCATAGCCATAATGAGATGCTACAAGTTCACATATGACTTTTGCAACTAAATTTGCCTCATAGAAATTGCACATACATGTCGTTCACACAAGAGCACTATTAAAGTCATAGGTCTTTACCACAACCGATACTCGAAATTGCAAGTGAACTTCCACATTCAAACAAATCAAGAGGTGTTTTTTTTTTTAAAATCGGTTCAAAACCATTTGCAATTCAAAAGAAAGGACCTCAATGGATCAAAAACTCAGATATACATATAAACATAAGATCAGATCAAACATTCACAAAACCAAATCACAATATCCACGTAAACATCCTAATAGATGTAGGTATGGAAATACCTCACCCTGCCAAACAAAAACAGCAATTGTCCTCAAATGCAAAGAAATAATAACAAAATCTAAAGAAAAAAAAAAGGGAGGCAATAGAGTCATCCTGCCAGGCTAAGCCTAGGTGAAGTCTGCATGTCGGCAACTCCCTCAGTCTGTGCATCATTGCCCGACTCCACAGTATCCTTGGCTCTACTAGAGCCCACCATAGATGTATCCTTGAGCGATGCTACCACGACTGTGACTATCATGATTGTCACCCAAACTAACCCTCTAGTGGGAGAACCATTACTACAACTCAACTAAGAAATTTAACGAAAACTAGGCATTTAAAGATACAGACGCATGTTTAAATGTCTAAAGAGAAATGGAGTTCCAACAAACTCCGAAAGTTAAATGAAACAACTACCAAATATTTTAGGAAAACAACTCCTTGAACCTGAAAGTCAATGAACAAAAACTCTACTAACGACAAGTCTAGGAACAAGGCGTGCAACCCCGAAACTAATCAAAAGAAATATCTAAAGCACTAGTCTAAGTCCAAAGAGAATGGACTATAGAAAATGAGAACTCATGGCAGCTTGGAAGAACTTGCTCACCCTTAAATCCGGTCTCGATCAGTTATCTCTTAGCTGAGGTCCATCAGTAACTGCTTGAAGATGCCCTGTACTCAAGAAAGAAGGAGCAAGTGCAGGATCAGTACACAACAACACTGTAGTGGTAGGATCACGCGGCTACTCTATTAAGTGAAACGTAGGCGAGTAATAACAACAAAGTATACACACATATACAAAATACACTAATCAACCATCCTTTCAAGAGAAAAATACACTTTTCAATATCAACAACAATTAGAACTAAATATATAATCACAGTGGTCCTCTCATGGAACCTACACCCAAACTGTTAGTGTGTCACAACGTGACACTCGATCCAATTTACATGTATCGGAATGTGTCACCCGATCCAACATATGTGTCGGAACGTGACACCCGATCCCATATATATGTGTCAGAATGTGACACTTGATCTAGTCAGCACAACCGCAATCACAATCACACCCATAATGAACAATGCTTATACTCATACAATTAAGCAATGGTTTAATGGCATCTAATTAATCATATACAAATAATCATTTGCATTAGATTCGATTCACATTTCCCTATTCCCATACATGCATTAATACAACGAAGCAATTAACCGGCATATATTAGACAAACATGAAATCAAACCATCACCAACCTCGAAACCAAGCTTGAATCCTCCTAAAGACACTAGAGCCTTCCCTTTCCAGATTCTTACCGTTTCTTCTTGGTCTGTAAAAAAGTAATTTAACGCAAGGATCAATAATTATGGTCTAATTTACTCGGATTATAAAAAATCCAATAACCCAAGACCAAACACATGACCTAATGTTTAGCTAGGGCTTTTCCCACTGTTTACTTCAGGCCAAAACCCTCCCCCAATGATAATAACCGAAGAATCTAAGTTCTACTAATCGAAAAATGTATTAGGGGAGTAAAATCCTTACCTTTAGAACCAAAATTCATGGAAAACTGTCAAGAAATTACCGTAGGTTGTCTCATAATTCTTAAGAACAAAGTTTGTAGAAAAATAAAAAAAATTAGGGTTTTTCCTCGACTTAAGTCACGACTAGCCCACTACGGCAGACCCCAACCTGCCATAGCGGCCCTGCAAAGGCAGAAATAATCTCACCCCAACGGCTTACATGGAGACAAAAATTTGGAATTTAAGTTCCAAAATCCCATTTAACAGCACAACTTCAACCCTTGACGTTCTGAAACTAACCCTTCACTCCAAGATCAATTTCGAGATTTGTACTCCCCTGAATTTGATTCTATAAAGCCGTACGGGCTCCTCAACGTCTTGGCTATCCACCTATTTAATCACATTCATAGTTAAATCCCTAATTCATTACCAGATTTCCCTAGACCTCATCGGACTCAGATTTCGTCCAAATCTGGACTAGGCTTTAATTTTTAGTCACTACTCAAAAGTTTTCTGGCCCAAATTCTTTCCCCATTGGATTTTCTATTACGACGGGAACATGTCGTTAAAGATGTCTGCACAAGTGTCTCCACCATGGCCCCCTCAAGAAAAACCAAATCATCATACACACGTCATCTCTAACACCAAGCTGCTCCTCATTTGTCTCAGCCTCAGACTCAACATCTATATGATCAACCCTAGTATCATCTCTGGTCCTAGTAGCCAGAGGACCCTCAAAACTAGTAAGAATATTAACACACGACATCTCAGGAAACTCCACAGTCCCAAACAACATCGACATATATGTGAACTTCAACTCGTCCAATTATTTTCTCAACCTAGAAACATTTTCATTTAGGGTCGTCATAGCATATGTAGCACTCTGGCTTTGCTCACAAGCGTCTACTCGCACCGCAAGGTCATATAGTGCCAAATTGTGGCCCTAGATAAAAAATCTATGCTTATTCAACTCAGCCCTAATAGGAGCTAGGGTGGCAGCAATCGCCTACTATATCAACCCAAGCACATCAGCCTCTACCTAGGATGCACGAACATCAGCACATTGGGCCAAATGGCCCATCTTGTACAACATCACCTGGGTGATAGGGGGTCGAGAGGTTGCAGGAGCTGCAACAAAACTAGTGGGAGAGCGGTGCAACAGAAGTACTAGGGGTCTCAGAAACAGAAGGGCTAGATGTACCAGTAGGTCAACTAGCTTGAGGGGTAATAATTGCCTCAGTGGGAAACATATCAACGTCACCCTTTAGGGATGTATCCATCAATACATCCCTCCTCCTGTCAGCCTCATCTCGCATGTACTCGAACTCAATACGTCAGATGTCAGTAGAACAGATTGGTGTCACCTCCACAATCATCTTCTCATCCGTCGGAACAGAGGCCTGTATGCACAGCTTGCTAAACAACACTGGAAATGAGAGAAAGGTCTGGCTATGCATGCCGCTCATGGCCATGTCTTTCTCAATGAGCAGCCCTAAGTTCAACTTCTGGCGATCTATAATCGACCATAAACATATTGCCTTCGGGTGTCAGAGGATGGAATAATTTTGGGAAGGCATGATGGTACTCCTAATAAACTGGAACTAGTATCTGGAAGCAACGTTCAACTCATTCTTCCCGATAGGTGCACCTCCCTAAATCCACAACATCAGTGAGGAGGGGTGCACGCAAACCCTTAAGATCCTCCAAAGTCTTCTTTTTGATCTAATCTTTGTAGTCATGCAGGATGTCTAATGAACACCCAAGTACCACATTTATATCTGAAGATCTACATTTCATTTTCTTCCCTGGAACCACCACAAAGTCTACTAGATTGAAGGCATTTACCTTCTTCTTCCATTTTAGTACCAACTCTCCGTAGGCTGCATAGAAATCTTAGACCAAAGTAGGAATGTATGGGCCTTGGGGTTTTGTAACAACCTCAAACTTGTGGAACCTCAGAGTATTCTACACTTTGGGATGTCTGTCCACAACACCGTCTGTGGAAACCTCTTTTCTTCTAGTATCGTTTACAAACACTTGGCCTTGAGTCGGTTGAGTGACCGGGGAGGAGGACCCTGAACTGGTGGTGTATGGACCATTGTCTGCTCAGGAGTCGGAGCTGGAGCTGGAGCTGGAGGAGGAGGAGTAGGTATCCGAGGCACCGGGATCGTAGACACATCATTTAAAGACTTTGAGCATAGCTCCACTCTCTTATCCTATAATAGCTAATCATCTTCAGTCTCTCAGATGGAAGCTTGAGAGCTATCCTTGGACTGACCCTCACTACCAGATGTAGTGAGGTGTGTGTCATAATACCCTCACTATCAGGTCACTCCTCTGTATTTGTCAGCTGCGTAGGGCCCTTGCCCCTGTCCTTTCCCCCTCTAGGAGGAAGTTTAGTCCTTGGGGCCTGGAAAGTAGCAGCTTCCTCATATATCATAACACCATGTGCCCACTTCCGGGGTGGTTGATTTCTACCAGTTGCTTTAGGTCTAACCATGCTTGCAAAACATTGTGGAAGACGTTAGATGTTGTTATAAAAAAATTTAGTATAACAGTTGCAGGAAGACTCACTGAACCGGTTAGTGTGTCACCGAACCACTCAAGCGAGCAAGATCGGGCTCGCCGAAAGTTCCTGAACAAATGTACTCAAAAATAAAAGTTGGTCGGTGATGTCCAGGGATATTCGACAGATAACTGATACATTTTGGCGAACTGGAAGTAGTTCATAGAAAGTTACAAAACAATTTCAAAGATTCGGGCCGCAGAAGGGCGATCAAGATGCAATTTCGGCGAGTCACCGCGTGAACTAAGCGAGTCGCCCAGTGAACTCGGCGATCTCCGGAATATCACCAAAAGTTACAAAACTCAAACTCATAATTTAGGAAATTAAAGGGCGATCTAGTGGACGTTAGGCGAACCACCGAACCACTCGACGAGCTCAACCAATCTCACCGAGTAGCCCAACATGCCAACTTTCTAGCCTATACTTCAAAATCAAGCCCGCAGCTCAAGAAAACAAAATTAAATCGTTACATTCTGCAATTAAATCAAAACCCATAGGACCCATGCCCACGGGGTACTAGATTTCCCTTGGTTTGACCAAAATTGGCGAATTGGCGAATTGACGTCTTTTTCCCTTAAAAATGACGTCAACCACTACATCATTGGACAAAATTTGACAATTAGCACAATTCGGGGTTACTCAGACACCGCTAGACCCTCAAAATTTTCAACGCAACCCAATAATATTTACATGCTAACACTCGAGAATTCACTAATTAAGGCTAATTAAAGCAATTTCAAACCAACTACGGGCAAAAAGCACACCATACACACAACAAATAAACACTTAAGCACATAGATACACCAAAAAATGAACATGTATTCGAATTCAACCAACTATTTAAAATGGGGTTTGGCAAACCAACCTTGTATGCCGAAAATTTGAAAAGCTAGGTGGCAATGTATTCCTAAAATCAACCCTGAGCACAAGATACCAAATAAAAGTAAGAATAAAAGTGAGAAAAAAACCAATATAGGCGGTGTGAAAGTTCCGAAGTTGAAAGGTATGAATATGAAGATATTTTTGAATTTAAAATGGCTTGGCCTTTTAAAACTCTTCAATTTGTGCTCAAATCGGTGAAGTAAGTCGTGGTCGCCGACCCAATCAGCAATGCGCCAAGTCTCCTTTTATCTCACCAAGTTTTACAGAACCTCCAAAAAAATTTGTGGTTCTAATGGTGGTCCATGTCGGGCTCACCGATTTGTTCGACGAGGGGCCGACTGGACCTTTTACTCTTCTATTGCTCATTTTCCCACACATTCTACTTTTCAACCTGGACATTCAACACTCGTTATTCAAATAACATTATTAAAAGCATTAATTACTTGAGTTGCCTCCAAAGAAGCACCTTATTTAACGTCGTTGCATGACGTGGATACGCTTTCAAGATTCATTTTTCGAGTTTGCCAAAGTGTCACTTGGTAGGCCCCCTTTTGGCCTTGGTTTCAAATAAAATGAAATTTCACCCATTTACATTTCCAATTGTTTGATAGACACTCAGTGAGAGGTGACAATCTGATTGATAGTTGAGATATCATTCTTCATTTCTTTCAAAACTTTGTCTGGACCTTCTGATGAGTCCGAGATTTGGACTTATTTGGGGTTTTATTTGGATAGATTTAATGTCCTCAAATGCTTAACTTGTGTCATAAACTAATGAAAAATCCTTGGTTTTCAGGTATATGGGTTGAGGGACAAAACAAGGACACTAAAGGCCGAAATGGAGAACACAAGATGAAAAAGAAGGAGAAAATCAAGCCTGAGGATCGCTAAGAGAACTAGGCGCACCACCAAGTTACCCCTAGACCGCCTAAATTTACAGATCACTGAGGCTGAAAGAGGAAAAACTTAGGCGAACTGCATTTTCTATCTGCGAATCTCTGACTGCATCGGCCAAGAAAGACCATGTCACTGAACGTACTAGTCGAGACCCAGGTGAATTCAAATTTTCAAGCTAAAAGACAAAAGGGCGCATCGCAGAAATGATCAGCGATCCCGATCTAGATCACCTAATATTACAGTGTTGGAATGAGGAAAATGTGAAGAACAAAAGCGATTGACAAGGACGATCGGCAAGTCGCCTACTGGTGGCGAAGCCCGACTTTACTCGCCAATTGACCCCAAAAAACAACACTTCAGATCAGTATAAATTGATTTTTTAAGAGAGAGAAATCATTCAGTCATTGTAAGGAACGAGATAGAGAGAGCAAAAATGCTACTCTTGTTGATGTTAAGCAATTTTGACAAGAGATTTCAATTAGGTATTGTAATAGAAAAAATATTATTCATCTTAGAATTTCTATTTTTCAAATACCCAGCCATGGAGCATGTGGTAGGTATTGAATTTCTTTCTTTTATTCTGATTGGCTAAAACCCCAATCTTGGTTGGGGGTTTGATAATGTAACCACTTCCTACGTTTGACTTAATGGGTGTTATTTATTATCGATTTGGGTGTTAATTTAAAGTGGGTCTGAGTTATTGCTATGATTTAATCTCTATATTGAATGTTTACTCCAATATAATTTAGGGTTTTATTCTTGCTACAGAGAGAGGTGTAGAGCTAAGGTGATAACATGGCACTCATAGCTAGTGGGTCATGACGATTTCAGCTTGAGAAAGTGAAACCCAATATTCATCCTATGTATCAAGCTCAAGAGAGTGGATGTGGTGCAATTGTGGGCTGTTATTTTTATGGAGTGCGTTGAGGTTCAAAAAAATTCAGTGGAAACAAGGTAATTGCTCGAGAGAAAAGTGCCTTACCTAAAGTCCATCCTACCCATGAAGAATTAGAATTTTTGGTTAGTGATTTGCACCTGTTGAGTTGAACTTGGAAGTTGGTCTATTCAATCCCCCAAGCATTTTTCCCTTATTTGATTGTTTCTAGTTGATTGTTGAAGTGGTTTGCTAGTCTAAAAACTAATCATTTTGGCACATTTGGTCCATAGTTTCTGAAAACTTTTATTGATTCTGCTGCAAAGGTCAACCTGATAACTTTATATTTGGATTCAAAATACAACTACTCTCCGTGGGATCGACCCTAAGTCGCTTGTTAGGTTTATACTGCTTATAGATCGTCTACACCTAGTATTGGATGAGGTGTGGTTGATACGTTAATCACCTTCCACTTTATTGAGAATGCGCTCATGCATATCTTTCATGCGAAAGTTCTCCGGGTTAGCCCTTTGCTCCTTAGGCATTTAATGTTCCTGGGTTGGAACGTCTTTCCTTGTCACCATCCCGTTTCTTCCAATTAGCACCACGATCACACCATTCTCTGTCACGATCTCTCCATCCATCATCCCTTTATCTATTCCAACCTTGATTCCTGCCCTGCCTTGGATAGATCGAACGAAAACCACCACCTTGATTTGCAAGGAAGCTCACTTCCTCAGTATATAGAGCCTCAAAATGTGCCTCATCGGGGATCACACCGCTACCACCAATAGCATTTACACTTTTCGACCCACTTCCCATCACATTTTTTACTAAGATATTCAACTGAGTCATCATTTTGGCCATATTTTCGTCTCGCTCTTGGTCCTTCTCAATTTGTTCCTTGGTTATCCTAAATATCAAAGGAGAAACTTTATCTTATCTTGTATACCAAGCTCTATTGATTGTGGTAATGCCATCAAGCAAAGTACAAGCAATATCAAATGCCTGGCGCATTATACCTCTTTGAACAAGTTGATCAACCACTCCTTTGTTCACCGAATCTAAACTCCGATAAAAATACAGTAGTAAGACATCATTTGGGAGTCCATGAGTCGGACATTAATGTAGTAATTTCTGAAACCGTAGCCAAGTCGCATGGATTGGCTCACCATCCAAGCTTTTGAAACTTTGGATATTATATCTTAATGACATCATCCTCGAAGGAGGAAAGAACCTTGTGTAGAACGCTTCAGTCAATTCATACCAAGTAGGGATGGAGTTCCTAGGTAAGTCGGCTAAACATTTGGTAGCATTACCCATCAGAGAAAAAGGTAACTAGTGGTGTAACACCCCAGAAACTAGTAGACTAAACTAGGGCCTTAAGCTAATGTTCTAGAGTTTTATGTACGTGGATTAGAGTCGTAGATGAGACTTTCCGTACATTGAATGAGAGGTTTAGTGGTTAAATATCAAGGTACTTGTTAGACTCCATACTTTAGAAAGACTACCTAAGGTTTGGTTGAGGGTAGCAAGGGAAAGAGCCAAGGCCAAGGGGGCAAGGCCCAAGCCAAGGCCAAGGCTGCCCAAGATTTGAATCACACTACCTCAAATCCATGACTACTACCACGGCTCGTGGTGTATTTCGTGAGACCAAGGCAGTAGATCCTTAAAGGCTGCCCCAATGTGGCTTACCTCAGTGAACTATTTAACGACTCGTGGTCTTGACCATGGATCGTGGGAAGGCTCATCAAGATGCCTTAGGAGGAAGGGAGCCAAAACCTTGTAGAGCCAAGTAGGGACCCTTGTTCATGATGACCTTCACGACCAGTGTTCTTGACCATGGTCCGTGAAGTCCCCTTAGAGTTATGGGAGGCAAGGTCTTTAGGCCTAGCTACTGCCTAAGGGATGACGACCCATTGGCTTGACCACGTATCGTGGGAGGTTTCGTGGACTTACCTTACTCTCCATGAGCATTTCCAAGCTAGGGAGGGTCACTGGTCAAGGGACCACGGGCACCACAACGGCCGTGGCACCCTTGAATGTACGACCCTTTCCGAGGGATACTACCACTTAACGAGAAACCTATTTTAATACCTGCGATATTTAAAAAAGATTAACGAAGGCATATTGATTTTAATCTAGTAGAGGGATTAGGTTCGTAACGAATAATTTAGTTAAGGATATACATCTTGCCCATTTAAACATTTATTTGATGTTAAAATTGACATGGCGCAGAATTTAACTTATGACGGAAAAACCCTACTTGAATAATTTAAGCAAATAACTGACGAGCTTTTCATGCATATATTATGCTCACACTTAAGGATAAGATAACAGGAATAGTACCTACTTTCGAGTACCGAAATCAGTCGGTTCAAGCTTCACACAAACATTCGAAAGTAATAGTAAATTTCATATATTACAAAACTTGGGTTTACACACCCTAAATTAACAAAACATATAGACATACCTATATTACAACCCATGGTGACATGATTAAATTAGTCCTCAAAATTTAATGTAAATATACAACACATAGATCATGTACAAGTCCCAAGGTTTATACAGAATATAGATGCCTATATGCAAATGTGATCTTTCTTAAGGCTCTCAAAATCTTCCCTCTCGAACATTCCCTACGATAGAAACAACTATCGCTAAGCATATAGTTTAGTGGTGCAAAAACTATAGGTTCGTAGCCATCAGTTTCACCAAGTTACCTTTCTCAAGTCATGGGTAGCATAATTGAACATAATCAATAAATCAAGTACAGAATATATAAAGAGTATCAAATTCGATATTTAAAGATCCAAATGTCAAGAACGCTCATAGCACAGTTTTCCAAGAGATTCAACAACAAGGCTCGCCCAGTATATACAACATCTCGACACACCAAGCACAAGCATGTATCAAGAAGGGTCGACGCCCTGCATCAAGAAGGGTCAAAGCCCAATAATCAAGAGAACCAAGAACCATATTAAAAATGGCTTTCTAGTTCGTACTTAAAATTGACAACTTCCATTCTTAAGACGTACTAAAAATCCAGAGTTAAGATGGAAAATGATCTGAAGCAAGATGCATGCCAATAGTGACAAAGTCACAACCACAATAAGGATAAGGTCCCAACAAGAGTGCTAAGTGATCAAACAATCCGTACAAGGGGGCGAGTTACACAAGGGTCTTTAACTTCTTAAAGGATACCAACACGACAATGCAAAGTGATAGGAGGTAACCAAGGTACAAAGATCAACTTTCAGATATAAAGAGTGCAAGTACAAGTTTATACACAAACCTCAGTGCTTTAGCAAAGAAACAGTCTAATACAACTTCGCGAGTTCAAACTGAAGACCAACCAACGTTTCAAGGTCCTCAACTTGTTCACGAGTATATACAACATTAAAAATACAGTTAAATAACTTCTTTAATTCCTAGAAGCTCAATAATGTTGATTTAAAATAGGATTATCATCACAAGTAAGCTTAGCCTGTACAAATATGACTATGCTCCAAAAACAGTAATTCTGGCCAACCTAGTACCTCATGTCACAACTTAGATTTGAAAAGGAAAACGGAAAAACTAGACTTCATAACCTTCATGAAAGATGTAGATAGATCTCTTAGGGTTGCAAAAAAACAAGAATCACCGTAAAATATATTTTTTATAAAAATATATATTCAGAACACTAACAGTTGTTCATATAGGATTTGTAATTTCAAAATTTGGACAGAACTTGTCCTATGTTACGTCCCATATTGCGAATTAATATCAGCTAAATTAGAGTTTTACATAAACTTAAGAGTTGTAGGTCTACGAATTATCTTTCCAAATAATATTTATTCATTGTAAACTAAGTTTTAGAGAAAGCGATATGCATAAAATACCAAACACTACACAGCTCAAAAACAGATTCCGTCACTTACCAAAAAGAAGTGTGTCTCGAATTCCAGCCAAAAGGGCCAATTTTTTCTCTTGTGATTTCTAAGAACTACTTGTTAGATAATGTTCTAAGGTTCTTATACTTCAGGTGAGGCGAATTTTACTAGAAGAGGTGTCAAAATATAGTCTCAAAAGTGAGGCTAGTCAGATGTACAACTATCACTACAAGGGCTGCCCAAATAAAATTAGGCTGCCCAAAAAGCATACATGTATACCTATATGTATATCCCTAATACCAACACTTTCAATTTATATGTAATTCTAATTAGAAAATTGTGTAAATACCCCCATACAATACCTTAAATTACGATCACAATTATGTTAAGCAAGGTTGCAAATTTCACAAAATTTCAAGTTCCCAAAATGAGAATAAAACATATTCTAGTAATTAAGCAATGGTGTATCGACATGCAAATGTTGGTCTAGTATTTAGGGGTGTTACAATCTCTCCCCATTAAAGAAATTTCGTCTCGAAATTTACCTCGAACTAGACCCGAAACAAGAGCGGATACTAGGTCCTCATGTTCTTCTCTCTCCTAGGTGGCTTCCTTCCCAGAATGGTTCCTCCAAAGTACCTTTACTAAGTGGATTCTCTTGTTTCTAAGTTGCTTTACTTATCGAGCTTCAATTCGGTTAGGTTCTTCTTTATAAGTCAAATCAAGATTAACTTCAATAGATTCAACTAGAAGAACATGCGATGGATCAAAATGATATCTTCTGAGAATAGAAACATGAAATACATTGTGGATCTTGTCTAAATCCGGTGGCAAAGCTAATTTATATGAAACTGGTCCAACCCTTTCAAGTATCTCATAAGGTCGAATCAATCGGGGACTAAATTTTCCTTTTTGGCCAAATCTCATAATCTATTTCCATGGAGACACCTTTAAGAATACTTTATCTCCAACTTGATATTCAATATCACGCCTTTTAAGATCAGCGCACGACTTTTGTCTATCCAAAGAAATCTTTAGACGATCCCTGATAATGTTTACCTTGTCCTCTGTTTGTTGCACAATTTCAGGACCAACAAGCTTTCTTTCACCAACTTCATTACATCAAAGAGGGGTCCAACATTTTCTTCCGTATAGGGCTTCATCGGGAGGCATTCCAATACTCGATTGGTAGCTATTATTATAAGAAAATTATATCAATGCCAAGTGTCTGTCCCAACTACCCTCAATCTCCATAATGCAAGCTCAAAGCATATCCTCTAAAATTTGTATCACTCTTTCTGAATGGCTGTCTGTTTGAGGATAGAACAAAGTGCTAAATTTCAACTAAGTACGCAAATCTTCCTGCAAGCTACCCCAAAATCTAGATGTAAACCTTAGGTCTCGATCAGATACAATAGACACAGGGATCCCATGTAGTCTTACAATCTCATTAATGAACAACTCGGCTAAACGCTGAAGTTAGTAATCCATTCTGATTGCTAAGAAGTGAGCACTCTTGGTTAGCCTGTCCACAATCACCCATATTGCATCATGATTTCTCTGAGTGCGAGGAAGTCCAGAAACAAAGTCCATAGTTATTCTATCCCATTTCCATTTCGGCATCGACAAGGGTCGTAGTAAACCAACTGGAACTCGATGTTCTGCCTTTAGTTGTTGACAAACCAAAATTTGGAAATGAACTCCGCAATGTCTCTCTTCATACCATTCAACCAATAATGTTCTTTGATGGCCTCGTACATCTTTGTACCTCCAAGATGCATTGCATATGGTGAAGTATGTGCTTCATTCAGTATTTTTCTCCTCAATTTTTCATCATTAGGGAAAAATAAGATGTTCTGATAAAATAAGATACCATCCTCTGTTAATGTAAAATCTAGCTTTTCCCCATTTTGAACTTCTCTGGTCAGTTTTACAAGTTTCTCATCTAGCTTTTGTGCGTCTTTCACCTGTTCAAGTAATATTGGCTTTACCTGCAAATTAGCAATAACTAAACCATTTGAATCAATTGTGAAACAAACATTCATGGGTCCTAACTCAAGGAGCAAGGGTAAATGACTCAAATAAATGCTTGCAATGGATTTTCAACTTAAGGCATCTGCAACCACATTGGCTTTACTTGGATAATAATCAATCGTGCAGTCATAATTCTTGATGAGTTCAAGACATTTACGTTGTCTTAAGTTTAGCTCCTTCTGAGTACCCAAGTACTTTAAGCTTTTGTGATGATCAGTATATAGATGACATTTCTCTCCATACAAATAATGCCGCCATATTTTTAAAGCAAAGACTATAGCAGCAAGTTCAAGATCATGAGTAGGATAATTCAATTCATGCGGTTTTAATTTCCGAGAGGCATAAGATATAACCTTCCCTTCTTGCATCAAAATGCATCCTAGACCATTGTGAGAAGCATTATTGTATACTACATACTCCTTCCCTTAAATTGGTAGAGTAAGTATATGTCACGCCCCAAACTCAAGGGGCGCAATTGGCTCCTACTGTCAAAACTCAGGCCCGAGCCGACCCAGCCGAATCATTTGCTATTAGCGCATGGCAGACACACGAAATCAAGAAAACAAACTAGTATATCCCAGCTTAAAACTAATCCCACGGCCGGTAAGGCCCCTGTGAACATATATATAAAAGAAACACCTACTCCCAAAAGTTCATATTAAGAAATAGCAAACTAGAAGAGAAGTCCTGACTGGGTCATCGAGGCCACCATGATATCTATACAAAAAGTGGATGCAGGTATATATCAAGACAATCCATCAAACAACTCACAAGCTTCAGCAAACCCACAAAACTAGGCCAGCATGGCCATAACCTAGTTGCACACCCCATACACTAGTCTGCAAACCTCCCAACTCTGGCAGCCTACCCATAAAGATATATACAATAGAAGGTAACAAACCTCCCAACTCTGGTAGCTCTGGAGGAAAGGGGCTAGCCAATCGGATATGAGTCAATACTGCTACTGTGGTGGTCTACTCGGTAGTCTGTTAGGACCTGCATGCATCAATGCAGTGCCCCCAGGCAATGGAACGTCAGTACAAAATAATGTACAGAGTATGAAAGGCTATGGACTAAATGAGCAAGTATCATAATATACCCAAAGCAATGAGCTAAGGAAATCAACTTTAGATAAGCATGCCAACCCATTAATGAATCTAATAAAATACATTAATGATCAAACATCAACCTAACCGAGCCCCCATAAGCCCGGCGGGTACAAATAACATACCACCTACTTAGGTCCACATAAGCCCAGAAGGTGCCAAATTAATCTACATAACCTTATTGGTAGCTCCTTGTCTTTGTAAAAAGTTACATAGCCCTTTTTGGCAACAATATTGCCCTGTAGGCAGCACATTGCCCTCTTAGGAAACATCATAGCTCTATGGGCTGAGCATAGCCCTCTTTTGCATCAACATAGCCCTGTAGGCAACACATAGCCCTCTTTGGCATCAAAATAGCCCCATAGGCAACACATAACACTCTTTGGCATCAATATAACCCCGTGGGTAACACATATCCCTCTTTGGAAATAACATAGTCCTATTAGACAATATCATAGCCCCCAAAGGCAGTTCATTTCTCAATAACTAACCACAATAGCCCTAAGGGCGACAACAAATAATTGAATAGGCTAAACGTGAGCAATTTAGCTATAAACAGTATATAAGAATAATATCCAAGTCGTTCCTAACTTAGGGTCGTTCTTAACAGATTATGAGTCCCTAAAAGGAGGGTTTATAACCACTCAATTAGCCAACCACTCACAATTACATCTACAAGACCACCAACGTAAACTACCTCTAAGGAAGCATGTCGACAAAGGGAATAACCTTAACATACCTTTCCAATGAACGCTTGAAAGACCGTAGTGCCTTCATGAAAGTTGTTCCATATGTCCTAAGCTTCATAAACACTATATATACACATTTGGTACGCACCTATAAACAGTTCATAATTAATCTTAAATCGGCAGATTTGCCATATTGCTCAAACTTGTCGAAACGTCCGTAGAAATTCGTAAAAACAATCATAAAAGAGTCCCGAGATGATTACCTTAGTTAACCAAGTTAAAACCTTGAAGAAACACCAATAACTACAAATTTATATCTTCAAAAACCAGCTCCAAAGGCAGCTAATAGAATGGAAAATGATTGCTATATGTAGGGATTACGTTTCTAGGCACGGGGCCAATGTTTAATGGTAGAAATCGTCAAAAACTAACATTCATAATGCTAGAACTCCATAGGAACTCTCTCTTAAGCTTTCTCTCTAGTTTTGGAACTGAAATGGAATGTTTTCATGGCTTAAAACGTTAAATTAGCCGACATACCATATTTTTGACCCGATCCGGTTTTTGCCCTAGCAGTCCCAAGTAAAACCCTCATAACTTTTTACTCTGATGTCGGTTTGATATTGGGTTTTGTGCGTTGCAAAGTAGACTCGTAAGCCTTCAATTTAATGGGTAATAGGACTTTTAACTCTTTATATATTCGGAGAAAGCATCCAATATATTTGATCCAAATTTCAGAGAAATCTTTAAAAAGGAACTTACGATAACTTTCGCCAACTTTTATTTTGCCACTTACTTATCTTCAAAACTTGAGATACAACCCTTGAACACTTAAAATATGACATACCACATCATTTTTAATTTATTACTCAGCCTCTTTGTCTTTCCACGATTGTACGAATTAATTTAGACGTTTAGAAAACTCGGGGTGTTAGATTCTTCCCCTCTTAGAAACATTCATCCTCGAATGAAAAAATCTGAGTCACACGGTTATTTCCTTAGGAGTTGCCAAAGTTAAGACATAGCATCCTTTGTGAATGTGACTATCCAGAACCTGAAACTCATAAATTTTTAACCTAGGCGTCTCAAGGGACGATAAAAATATCTAAGCAATATAGCTCCGCAATAAAAGTGAGAGCAAAAATACAACGACGACAACCATAATAATTAGCAATAATACAAAAATTTTGATAGGTATCTTACCCAACTGCACCAATATAAACTGATATGCCATCACCGTGGGGTATGAAACAAGTGAGGATATTTGGACCTCATGTCATCCTCAGCTTCCCAGATCACCTCTTCTCTATTCTTGTTTCTCCACAATACTTTAACCGAAGCCACCTCTTTGATCCTTAATTTACGGACCTGCCGATCAAATATGGCAACTACAGTTTTGTCGTAGGAAAATTTCTCTGTGATCTGAATATCCTCAATTGGGACAACCCGATAAGGGTCTCCTATGCACTTTCGTAGCATCGATACATGGAAAACTAGTTGAACATAATCTAGCCCCGAAGGCAATTCTAAATCATAAGCCTCTCGTCCTACCATACGGAGGATCCGATATTGCCCAATGAATCTTGGACTAAGCTTGCCTTTTCTGCCAAATCTCATAACACCCTTCATAGGCGAGACTTTTAAGAATACCCAGTCATCAACAAAAAATTCTAAGTCCCTTCGTCGAACATCTGAGTATGACTTCTGTTGACTTTGAGCTGTAAGCAACCTCTCCCGAATGAGCTTAACCTGCTCCCTTGTCTGCTGTACAAAGTCGGGTCCAATCAACCCTGACTCATCTACCTCGAACCATACAATGGGGGACCTACATTTTTGCCCATACAAAGCCTCATAAGGTGCCATCCCGATGATGGAATGATAACTATTATTTTATGCGAACTCAACAAGAGGCAAGTGGTCATCCCAACTTCATTTGAAGTCTAGCGCGCACGCCCGTAAAATATCCTCGAGTGACAAAATTGTACGCTCAGGCTGGCCATCTGTCTGAGGGTGAGAGGCTATACTAAGATTAACATGTGTCGCCAGTCCTTTTTGGAAGGACTTCCAGAAGTTGGCGGTAAATTGTGCTCCACTATCAGAGATAATAGTATATACTGGGACACCGTGTAGCCAAACAATCTCTTTAATATAGAGCCCGGCATAGTCTTCGGCCGTAAAAGTAGCCTGACTGGTAAGAAGTGGGCTGATTTTGTTAGTTTATCAACAATTACCCAAATAGATTCAAATTTGTGTCGTGATCGAGGTAACCCTACAATAAAATCCATATTAATTGCGTCCTACTTCCACAAAGGAATGATTATCTCTTGAACTAGCTTAGCGGGTTTTTGGTGCTCAACCTTCACCTGTTGGCAGTTAGGACACTGTGCAACAAACTCAGCAACGTTCTTTTTCATCCCGTGCCACCATTATATCTCTTTAATATCGTGGTATATCTTTGTCAAACTAGGGTGAATAGAATAACGGGAATGATGTGCCTCTTCCATAATTCGATGTCGAATCCCTGCAACATTCAAAACACACAATCGACCGCTATTTCTAAGGACTACATCTCATGCTATATCAAATGCTAAAGTCTGTTGATTCTGAGTCTTGGCTCTGAGCTGCTCTAAGGTAGGATCCTCTTGTTGCCGCGATTTCACTTCTTCAACTAGAGATGATACGGCTGTGTCCAGAATTGTTACCCTACTATCTTCTGCCTCTAACAATCTAACTCCCAAGCTAGCTAACTGATGAAGCTGTCGTGCTAGCTCACGCTTCGACTGAGGGCATCGGCTACCACATTCACCTTTCCTGGATGATATAAAATATCCACATCGTAGTCTTTCAATACCTCAAGCCATTGACGTTGTCGTAGATTTAACTCTTTCTGTCTAAAGATATATTGAAGGCTTTTATGATCTGTGAAGATGTCAACATGAATGCCATACAAATAATGCATTAAGATCTTAAACACATGCACCACTGCGGCCAACTCTAAATCGTGGGTCGGATAGTTCTTCTCATGCTTTCTCAACTGCCTTAAAGCATATGAGATAACATTACCATGTTGCATTAGAATACAACCCAACCCAATACCAGAAGCATCACAATACACCACATAGCCTTATGAACCCTCTGTCAATGCTAGAATTGGTGTTGATATCAACTTGTCCTTCACCTCTTGGAAACTATTCTCACAAGACTCAGTCCACTAAAACCTAGCTGATTTTTTAGTAAGCTTCGTTAATGGGGCTGTAAGTGAAGAAAACCCCGCTACTGACCTTCTGTAGTACCTGACTAACCCTAAGAAACTACGAACCTCAGTCGGAGTCGTGTGTCTGGGCAAAGTCTTCACGGCCTCAATCTTTTGTGTATCAACCGCAATGCCTGCATCTGATACAATATGACCTAGGAAAGCCACTGTGTCCTACCAGAACTCACACTTAGAAAACATTGCATAATGTTCTCGGTCTCGAAGAACCTGAAGGACTGCTCGCAAATGATTTTCATGCTCAACTTTTGAACGTGAATACACCAAAATATCATCAATAAATACAATCACAAACAAGTCTACATACGGCCTGAATATACTACTCATCAAGTCCGTGAACACTGCTGGGGCATTAGTTAATCCAAAGACATTACCAAGAACTCAAAGTGTCCATATCTGGTTCTAAAAGTTGTCTTTGGATTGTCTTTCTCCTGAACTCGTATCTGGTGGTACCCTGATCTTAAATCAATCTTTTAGAAGAACTTAGCACCTTGTAACAGATCAAACAAGTCATCGATCCTTGGAAGGGGATACTTATTCTTTATAGTCGCCTTATTCAGTTGTTGATAGTCGATACACATTCTTAGTGAGACATCTTTCTTTCTCACGAATAACACTGGCGCACCCCATGGTGAAGCACTTGGCCTGATAAAGTCTTTATCTAGCAAGTCTTTCAGCTGATCCTTCAACTCATTTAGCTCAGCAGGAGTCATTCAATAAGGAAGGATAGATATGGGTTGTGTACCTGGTAGCATATCGATAGTAAAATCAATTTCCCTTTCTGGAGGGATACGAGGTAGCTCGTCTGGAAATACATCTTGAAACTCATTAACTACCGAAATAGACTGAAGAGTCGATGGTTCTGCATCTATATTATGAACATGAACAAGATGATAAATAAAACCCCTAGTAATCATCCTCCTCGCCTTAAGATAGGAAATAAACCTACCTTTTGGCGTTGCTATGTAGCCTTTCCATTCCCGAACTTCATCTCCTGGAAAGTGGAATCTAACAATCTTTGTCCGACACTCAACATTAGCATAATAAGATGCCAACCAGTCCATACCCATAATTACGTCAAAATTGACCATCTCTAACTCTACGAGATATACAGAGGTCGGACGGTCGATAATTTCTACCTTGCAACCTCGATAGACTCTCCTGGCAACAATAGACTCACCAACTGGTGTAGATACAATAAAGGGTCTATCTAAGACTTTTCTACTATACATAACTTCCCCGCAATAAATGGAGTAATATAAGACAGAGTAGATCCAGGATCTATCAAAGCATAAACATAATGGGAGAAAATAATCAATGTACCTGTCATCACATCTGGTGATGACTCTGAGTCCTATCGGCCAACTAGTGAATATGTACGGTTATTTCCACTACCAGAACTAGATGGTCCCTCTCTGCCTCCGCCTCTACCTCTATGTGTTGAAGTCTGGGGTCCACGCCTTGTAGACTGTCCGGATGAAGAGGAACCTACTGCTGACTTGGTGGACTGACCTATACCACCATGAGCTATGGTCTGGCAGTTTCTCCACCCTTACCCCTCCGGTCCACAAGAATTAAAACATGTGGAACCCTGTTTGCACCTCCCGAAAAGTATCCTACCACAAGTTGCGCAATGCGGTGGGGTTGTCTTAGCCTGGCCTGAACCTCTCTACTGCTGAGAGCCTGATGCTTGTGAATCCTCACATGGACCTGACTGTCCCTGACGATCAAATCTACTATCCTGGAACTGATGTGGTTGAGGTCTAGGTGGCCTAATAGAATATTGAGGTCTAGGACAACCCTGAAAATCATGTTGTGAACCAATGGGCCTAGCTCTCTTCTATCTCTCTCTTGACCCTCTCACTCATATACTGTAAATGTCCGCGATCCTCTATGGCTTATGCAAATGCCTGAATTCACGAGATATCCATATTATCATTTAGTGTAGTGGTACAACAAACATCGATATAGTCTAAGTTGATCCCTCCTACAAATCTACGTACCCTATCATGCATCCTATCAACAAATGCTAGTGCGTATCTAGCCAATGAATCAAATCTCAACCCGTAATCTCGGATACTCATGCTGCTCTGTCGGAGATTCATAAATTGGTCCACCCGGCTATCCCTAATCTCTCGAGGCAAATAGTGATCTATAAAAGCTTTTGTAAAGCAATTCCAAGTGGGTAGAGATGCACTTTTCCCATAGATCTCTCCTAACTCTCGTACCACAATACTGCAACATCGCGCAATCGAAATACTGCTAACTCAACTGACTTAGTCGCTACGCCATGCATGACTAATGATCCTATGAAGCTGATCAACAAAGTGTTGAGGGTCCTCTATGTGATCTGTCCCTGTAAACTGTGGAGGATTCAAGGCAAGAAATTCATGAACTCTTGAACTTTCGGGCCCTTCAGAAGGTCCGGCAACATCTAGCGCAACTGGCTGGTGCTTTGTAGCTACTAACTGTGCTAACATACATACTACACTCTTGAAATCCTCATCAGATGGAGTAGGAGGAACTTGAGGTGGTACTGTTGGTGGAGCCAGAAGTCCTATAGCCCTCGGAGGCTCCTGATGCACTGGAGAAGATATATGGGGCTGAGAAGATGTCTCCCCCTGGGTTTCACAATGGGCTACCTCCACCTATGGTACCTTGCCAGTACCCTCGTTTGTAGTTGTATCTAGCCCCTGGTTAGCTGTGGTCTGTCAAGTGTCAGCCATCTTTATCTGCATACAAGTATCAATTAAAAGCTACAAGCCTCAACCCTTAATACACTGCTCTATAGCACGAGGTGAGAAAAAAGAAGGATTGTCATTCTAACATGCCTGGTAGCTTCTTGCTTATCGAATGTGGTGCAAAACACATTTATAAACAAGACTCTACTAGACATGGCTCACAGACTCTCTAGGATACGACGTTGCTCTGATGCCATGCTTATCACATCCCAAACTCAAGGGGCGCAACTAGCTCCTAATGCCAAAAATCAGGCTCGAGCCGACCCTGCTGAACCATTTGCTACTAGCGCATGGTAGACACACGCAATCAAGAAAAGAAGATAGTATATCCCGGCTTAAAACTAAGCCCACGACCGGTAAGGCCCCTGCCAACATATATATAAAAAGAAACAACTACTCCCAAGAGTTGATATAAAGAAAATAGCCAACTAGCAGAGGAGTCTTGACTGGGCCATCGAGGCCGCCATGATATCTATACAAAAACTGGAAGCAGGTATATATCAAGACTATACATTAAACAACTCACAAGCTACAACAAACCCACAAATCTAGGCCAGCATGACCATAACCTAGTTGTACACCCCAAACACTAGTCTGCAAGCCTCAAAGAGTAGTAAATATTGGCGGGACAGGGCCCCAGCCTACCCATAAAGATATATACAATAAAAACGGTAATAAACCTCCCAATACTAGCAGCTACGAAGGAAAGGGGATATCCAACCGGATATGAGTCAATCTTGCTACTGAGGAGGTCTACTCGATCGTCTGTCAGGACCTGCATGCATGACTGCAGCGCCCCCAGGAAATGGGGCATCAGTACAAAATAATGTATAGAGTATGAAAGGTTGTGGACTAAATAAGCAAGTATCATAATTTACCAAAAGCAATCAGGTAAGGAAATAAAATTGAGATAAGCATGCCAACCCACTACTGAATCTAATAAAATACAATAATGACCAAACATCAACCTAACCGAGCCCCCATAAGCCCGGTAGGTACATACAAACAACATACCACCTACTTAGGGCCCCATAAACCTAGAAGGTGCCAAATCAATCTACATAACCTTATCGGTAGCCCCTTGTCTTTGTAAAAAGTCACATAGCCCTTTTTGGCAACGATATAGCCCCGTAGGCAGCACATAGTCCTCTTTGGCAACATCATAGCTCTATGGGCTGCACATAGCCCTTTTTTGCATCAACATAGCCATGTAGGCAATACATAACCCTCTTTGGCGTCAAAATTGCCCCTTAGGCAACACAAAACACTCTTTGGCATCAATATAACCCCGTGGGCAACACATATCCCTCTTTGGAAATAACATAGTCCTATTAGACAACATCATAGCCCCCATAGGCAGTTCATTGCTCAACAACTAACCACAATAGCCCCAAGGGCGAAAACAAATAATTGAATAGGTTAAAGGCGAGCAATTTAGTTATAAACAATATATATGAATAATCTCCAAGTCGTTCCTAATTTTGGGTAGTTCTTAACATATATTGAGTCCCTATAATGAGGGTTTATAACCACTCAATTAGCCAACTACTCACAATTATATCTACAAGATCACCAACGTAAACTACCTCTAAGGAAACATGTCGACGGAGGGAATAACCTTAACATACCTTTCCAATGAACACTCGAAAGGCCATAGTTCCTTCAAGAAAGTTGTCCCTTATGTCCTAAGCTTCGCAAACACTCTATAAACACAGCTGATACGCACCTATAAACAGTTCATAAATAATCTTAAATCGGCAGATTTTCCATATTGGCCCAACTTATCGAAACGTCCGTAGAAATTCATAAAAACAATCATAAAAGAGTCCCGAGATGATTACCTTAGTTAACCAAGTTAAAACCTTGAAGAAACACCAATAACTACAAATTTATATCTTCAGAAATCTGCTCCAAACACAGCTAATAGAAGGGAAAAATGATTGCCATGTGTAGGGATTACGTTTCTAGGCACGGGGTAATGTTTAATGGTAGAAATCGTCAAAAACTAACCTTCATAATGCTAGAACTCCATAGGAATTCTCTCTTAAGCTTTCTCGCTGGTTTTGGAACTGAAATGGAATGTTTTCATGGCTTAAAATATTAAATAAGCCGACATACAATATTTTTGACCTGACCTGGATTTTGCCCCGGCAATCCCTAGTAAAACTGTCATAACTTTTTGCTCTGACGTCGGTTTTATACGTGGTTTTGTGTGTTACAAACTAGACTCGTAGCCCTTCGATTTAATGGGTAATAGGACTTTTAACTCTTTATATATTGGGTGTAAATATCCAATACATTTGACCAAAATTTCAGAGAAATCTTTAAAAAGGAACTTA
>JAJOOH010005714.1:0-23388 GCA_029582605.1 Solanum gracilifrons
GCGAAGTGGGAGGATTGAGAGAGGATTGAAGGAGGGGTTGGTGTTGGTTTACGACTGTGTCGCCGGAGAATGGAGCCGCGCCGCCGATTTGCCGGAGGTCATTCGCCGATCAGCCTGCGTCTGTGTTGAGTGCTAAATTCGACTATTACTATTTGACTAATTAAATTCATGATCAAAATTTAAACTGTGTCACGTAAATTAAGAATTATGAAAAATTATAATTCGTTATTAAAATTTAAATTGTATTACATAAATTTATGATTAAAATTAAATTATTTCGTTATTAAAATTTAAATGATATCACATAAATTAAGAAGAATAAAATATTATATTTGATTATCAAAATTTAAATTGTGTCATGTAAATTGAAACTAATGAAATATATTTTATGAGAGAACAAACAAAAAAATAATAATCATTTACGTGGCTTAAAAGGTAGGTGATTTTGTTTTAATTGTTTTACCAATTGAGTTTACGTCTTTTTTGATAAATATGATTATTTTTGGGGAGTAAACTTTCTTATATTAAGTAGAATTGTGCCTTTTTTGCTTTATTTTGCCATTACTATAAAGAATTTGTAACAAACATGTTAAAGCTACTTTATGATTTTTCTTTTGATAATCAAAGTAATTAATTATTAGAAAAATTGCACATTTCATGTTGTGCTTTTTCCAAAATATTTTGATTTGATAAATTAAAAGATATTTACAAGACAATGCATAATAACAATAATAATGCATCATTACTAACTAATTTCGTAAGTGTGATGGTGACAAATGGACTTTTTAGTGTTTACAATAATAATGCATCATTAGTTCATTACTAACTAATTTCATAGTGTTTATTAATTGACGTTTGGCTATAGATTCCTAACTTTCATAGTTTCATTTTGTTTAGATTTTACGAAGTTGAAAATAAAATTATGTTTGATTATACTTTTTACATAAAGATAAACGAGCATTTTATTTGAAATTATACAAATAGAGTTGGAAAACATTATACCGGTAATATGATTTTCAAATTTGCAATTTAACTTAGGTTGTATTTGAAAATTTCATGATCATACTATAACAACAACCCAACAACATTATTACTATTGTAGTACTCCTACATAGTGGAGACGGAGAGAATGGAGTACACACGTACTTTACCCTATCTCAATTAATAAAAGAACAAATAGTAACAAATCAATACTGAGGGGCGAAGTTAGGGTATAGGTTGCGCCTTGAGGAATCGTTCGAAAAGAAATTCCTGAACAAGAAAGCGGTATATATAATTGGTGTAGGCCTGGAAACTAGATCGGAACGATATCATCAACGGCACGATAGACCATGAGTGAGCACCATAAAAACTTTGATTTAAAACTCTATATTTATCTTAAAATTCATTGAATATGTATATATATTATTTCAAACGAACACTAATTTTAAAATAAAGTAAAAAAATATTTCAAAAAAAAACAAATATAGTAGTTCTTATGCCAAACAAGTCCTTGATTGACCCAAAACTCCTAAAACGCCAAGAACTGAGAAAAGCTATTCTCCATTTCTCCTTGTATCCACTCTGCTATTCCTCCATCTTCCCCAAATCGAAAAACCCACAAAAACCCATTTTTGTGGAGGACCCAAATCGCCATTATCGCACCTAAAGAAGGTTACTTCATACCCATGGATTTTCAAGTTGTAGTTTTAGCAGGTGGCTTCTCAAAAAGCCTTGTTCCTCTTGTTTCAAAGGTACCCTTTTTCTTCCTTTGTTGTTTTTTTTCTTCGCTTTAAGCTGTTACCCATTTTCTAATATACTCTTATAAGTGATTTTCCAAAGAAAAAAAAATGATGTATGTGGAAAAGAAATTTGCAGGATGTGCCAAAAGCTTTGCTTCCAGTGGCAAATCGACCGGTGTTGTCTTATGTGTTGGAGCATTTTGAGGAAAACAATTTGAAGGATTTTATTGTTGTGAGTTTTAGTTTCCTGAAAAATGAGCACCCTTTTTTGTTTTTGTGTTAATTATGGAAATTAGGGTTAAGTTTATTGAATTGTGGTGTTTTTATCAGGTTGTTGAAGGGGAAAGTGCAGCTCTTCTCGTTGGGGGTTGGATATCAAATGCTTATGTTGATCGATTGCACGTTGAGGTAATTCTTGGATCACAGTTCTGAGAAAATGTTTATTGGTGACTGAGAAGGCGAAGTGAAACTGTGAGGGAAAACTATGAGGAGGGAAATAAAAGCTGTTAGTGTAATTGTTTCAGCTGTTTGACATATTAAACTGAGTGAGATTTGCAAATTGAAATTGCAGACAGGATAGGTGATTCCATTAGTTATTTGCTCTAGAAAATGTGCTTAGTAGAGAAATACTTTAGCCTGGACACTGTTTGTTTCATGCTTCAATTTTTGTTTGGCATATAGCTGCAAGCTTATTAGTAGGTTCATCAGTATCCTCTCATGAGAAACAACAGTTTCTCCAAGGCTTGGCGCAACTGATGAAATCGACCTGATAATTATGAAATGTTTTTGCCTGTAGTTTCAGGATGCTTCTTTCAAGTGATCCCTTACATAGCATTAATTGGATGGCATGAATCATTCATAAGGATGACATTCATTGTTATTGAATAGAAGGTGGTTTACTCTAATTGCAAAAAATGGCCTTCTCTATATTAGTAATCTGGTAATTACTAGAAGATACATCGAAACAGCTACAGAAATTCCTGTTACCTTGTAGGCTCTCTTAGCTGTGAATTATTTCTACAAACCGGAAAACATTAATATTATGTGAAAAGAGATGATACTGAAGTCTTATTGAATTTGGTTAACTAACAACATTCGAGATAACTTCTTGTGTAGGAGTTGTGAACTACACAAAGCTAGAAAAGTTTCATTATGGTTTGGGATTTTTTTTTTTTGACATAATCATTGACCAATACTTTACACAATATTCTTACGATTCTCTTGACTTTCATCTATATAATCCATCAGAATTATTCTACACAATATTGTTAGCAATTCTGCCAGCTTTTAATAATGATATAATGTTCAAAGCATTTTACACAATATTATAATAGTTTTTTATGTTTAAACATGCCTTCTCAAACTCAAGGTGGTGAAGTAATTTTAGAAAAAAGAAATACTAAACAATCAATGGAATAGCAGGCAATCGCCTGAATTATATTGCCGGAGTAGTGAACAATCACCTAAAGAAAGGTAATGGCGGATTCTTTTATCCGAATAATCACTTGGTAAGTGCACACAGAAAACAAAAATCTACTTTCAATTACCAGAAAAGGTGCGGTGACACAAATCTCTATGACATCATCAATGTAACATGAATTGGTTGTTGAAGACTAGTTGAAGAAGTTATTGACAAGTGACTATCAAAGTTACTGGAGAATTAGTGTGAAGAATGTCCAGAATGTTGACTGGGCGCGCAGAGCTGGAGAGATGATACCGTCGGGGAGAGCATCAGAAGAGGCACAGTGCCGGTTGAAACGAACACTGGGAAAGGCATGGTATAGCAAATGTAGTTAGTTATAAAAAAGAGTTGGTGGAAGAGTGGCAATAATAGATACCAGAATAGTTCCATGGTGCTAGAACAATCACAGGAGGTGTGTGGCTGCTGGAACAATCACTGCAAAGAGAAATGTTGCCGTCGGAAGGATTATCTTGCGAAGGAAGAAAATGTTGTTTAAACAGGCAGGTATTGGACTGGTTGTTGATAGTCAAAGCCACTTTCTGGAATTTAATACTACTACAACAACAACAATAACTATGCCTCAGTCCCAAACAAGTAGGAGTTGGCTATATGAATTCTCAAGTATCATGTTACTCCATATAAATTCATCTCAGGCCAATGATATTTAATATAAAATTAATAGTAGTAAAACTAAAATAAAAAGTACTAGAAGTCATTATATTCTACTGGCATCTATAATCTCGAAAAGGCTAATTAACTTCCAGAAAATTATAGAATGTAAAGTAAAAGTGCTAACATGGCTGTGATTAGTTCAAGCCCCACACCACGCAAAGCGAAGCCCGGTATTTAAGTGGAGAAGGGTAGAGGGGCGGGCCCATTATCCACCGAGATTAGAAGGCTATGATTGGTCCAAAGGGCGGGTTAAAGACGGATTTCTCGGTTATCAAAAAAAAAAAAAGTGCTAACATGGCTAAACATATTCTCAGTTAATAGGTATTACCTATATAGATTTTTTTTTCCATAGTGCTCAATTTTCGCCAAGTGTGCATGAATCCCAAGAGATTATAGGTCTTTCAGGACAACTTCCTTGAGGTGATTTAGGTCTTCCTAGTCCTTTTTTAACACTTGTACGCACAATGGTCTCACATTTACGGGCGGTGCATCTTGTGATAGGTGCAAGACATGAACAAACCATCTTAAGTGACCTTCTATTATTTTATCATTGACGTGTACTATCTGAACCTTCTCACATGAACAATACCTTCTCTTACTGTATTGGATGTTAACAACATACTGAAGAGCTCCTTCTGTAGGAGTTTTGAGTTGTATGAAATAAGGTGGATTTCTAGTTCTACCTTATCAAAAAAAGGTGGAATTCTAGTTCTTAATATTCCAAGTTATTATGACATAATCAATTAATCTTGACTATTCTACATAACATTTTTAATGATTGTCTTGATTATTGACAATAACGTATTAATTAATATACAATATTCATGATAATTCCAGTTGAATATTTTGTGCCATTTTTGATGAGATACATATAATGATGAGGTTGTCCATCTCCTTTATGTGTGGTTATAGATTGTATCGTGCATAGTGAGATTTTAAGAATTCTTAATAGAAAATAATTGTATTGAAATGAAATGGTCTTGAGTAGAGCTCAATGTATGTAGAAGATTCGTAGTAAAGTCAGACTAATTTGTAATTATGACATAGTTGATGGATTAATTGATATGTAGTTGTACTCTGTATATGCTCAATTGATGTAGATGATTATATAGTAGACTCAGACTGATTTGTAATTATGGCATAGTTGATGGATTAATTGATATATAGTTGTACTATGCAAGTATGCATTGTTTAGCAAAGCACACAGTAAAAACTGTAAACATGTAAGTTGCAACATAGAGAGCAACAAGAAAGGATTTTATAGGAAATAGATATATTATAATTTATGGATGGGAAGAAGAGACAAATACAACAAACTTAAAGTAGAGAAGGATATAGGGGCAGACTGATCATCTACCGAGTGTCGAACCATGTGCCAATTGACCCTTGTGGATTTCTCTGTTACAAGAAGGGAAAAACAAGACTAATACAAGAGGAAAAGAAGTCTTTTGGTCATCTAAACACTTAACAACAAAGAGAAGTGCTTTGGTAAATGAGAAAATTCATGCTTCTAGTGATCTGCAGTTGCTTTGCTAGTCTGCCAACTATACTCTCCAGATGCAGCATTACTGTTTTTGATAGGTTATGCAGCATTGCAAGTGACTTATCGCTATAGGGAAGCAAGGAAACCAGCTTTGCCCATATCAGTTTTCATCAAATATACCAAGTTACTGGCAAGCTAGTACATACCTATGTTGCTCCGATCGTCCAAAATCCATTTTTTGCACCCATGTCGATCCGACAGGACTTGGGTGTGGGTATGGTGTGGAGCAGGGGCGGACACACTTATATCTAGGGGTGTCATCCGACAGCTTCGTCGGAAAAATTTAATAAATATATGTGTATATATCTGAAAAAATAGAATATGTTGTAGACCTCTTAATACAAAGGGTTCCCTGGCTCGCTGTTTGTGTGTCTTGCTAATTTCATCTTCGCTGAGCGTTCTAACCTCTCTACAACGAGTTCACACTATTTTTTCTAGATCTTTTGTAAGTGCCTCACCCCTTTGTGCTGAAAACTACTATAGAAAATTAGGTTATGAGTTGAGGTTGAATCCATGACGTATTTCCTAGTTCCTACATATATATTTATTACTTACACAGTTGTCTGGTGCCCGAGCAGATACTGTCTTAATTCATAAAAAGAAAAGAATAAATGATATGAAGTGAGGAACCACTGTGATTTAGACATTATATAGATATGAACTTCATATGGTTCCCTTCCACAAAATTTATTTTCCCTTTTCACTTTTTAACAAGAGACCAATGGTGCAATTTCAAATTTTGAGAATTTTTCTTATTGTATTTGCTGGAGTGTGAAAATCTACTTGATTGGATACTGGTTATCTGCCATTTTTCGAAGTGAGCTACAGTTGTTTTGAAGATGTATATTTGCAGGTCCTACAATTTCCTGCAAGACCCATGCGCTTCTTGTTAGAGAACTGACAAACTTTTTTCTCTCTCTCGCCGGACCTAACATAGTCTTTATGAGTTTCCTCTTTCTTAATGTTAAAGCTCATAAACATTTGCATTTAAATATATATTTAGTGGTCCCTTTTGACTGTTTTAAGCAGGATAAGTCTGGTAGTTTTACCATTAAAAAATTCACATGATTTATCTTCTGCTCATCCTTATACTTATTTGCCCATGTTAACTTACTACGATTGTTGCTATAAAGGACTTGTTTTGTTGTTACCTGGCTTCAGGTTGCAGCAGTACCTGAGGATGTCGGGACAGCTGGAGCTCTTAGGGCCATTGATCGCCACCTGACTGCAAAAGATATTTTGGTTGATATTCTAATTATTAAAGCTTGTCAACAAGGGAGCATGCTTCAGTGAGCTAATTAGTTTTGATTCTTATGCAGGTCGTGAGTGGTGATCTTATTTCTGATATTCCTCCTGGGGCAGTGGCAGCTGCTCATAGACGGCATGATGCTGCAGTGACTGCAATGCTTTGTTCTACTCCTATAAGTGGCCCATCAGAGTCAGGTTCCTCTGGTGGAAAGGACAAAGCCAAGAAACCGGCACGCCATAACATTATAGGACTGGACCCCACTAAACAATTTCTGTTGCATGTAGCTGCTGGTGAGACCCCTGCATATGCTTTTACATCCTTCATGCTTCAGTTGGTGTTATTCCCTTATTTGGCATCTTTGATATCCTCTAGGAGCTGAAGTTGAGAAAGATATTCGTGTCCAGAAGAGCATTCTCCGAGCAGTAGGCCAGGTAAATGATGCCAATCAGTATGACACGTATTGCTAGTGGTATCACTAAGATATGGGTTTTTTATCTGATATGTTTTTCTTCTACTCATGTACTTTTCCTATTGTCTGATTCGTGTTCACTAGAGAACTGAATGGGACAAGAGGGAAATAAGTGAAGGAGTGATAGATTTGCTTGATGATGTTTCATCTCATCCTTGCAATCTGTAATTCATCTTGGCCTTGGTAGTTATATTTTGGAATTTTAATATGATCTATTCTCTTTCATTTCTTCTATATCCAATCCCTGAGTTATAAAGTTTTTTTTTATACGATCACATGTATATCTACTATTGATTTTTACTTGTTAACCAACGTGAGATACTGGACTTGCTGCTCTCTGTGAGAAACTTTTCTCTTCTTTTTTTTTTCACGTGAAAAAGTGATATTAGACCATTAAAAAAGCTGTGCACATGTGCAGATGCATCCAAATATTCAAGCTTCTATGTTATTTTTGGTGTTCTCCTTCTCCATCTTATCCTTTTTCTTTGATCTGCAGATGGAGATTCGTGCTGATCTAATGGATGCTCATATGTATGCCTTCAAGAGGTTCGAGGTGTTTCTTTTTTATTTCAAGTGGTTTTTAGTTGATAGTGTTTATCCTTTATGCTTGAATGTTCTCTAAAATGGGTTTATTTGAAAATGGTTGTCATTTCCACGTTTTTCTCTGTAGAACCGTTTTGCAAGAGGTTCTGAATAAGAAAGAAACTTTTCTGAGCTTGAGGCGTGATGTGTTGCCTTATCTTGTGAGGAGCCAGCTAGTAAGTCTCTTACAATGCATGATTTTTCCTGCCACATGTTAACTTTGTTTACTTACCATCTAAGATTCTCCATGAGTTGATGATGTTAATTGTATTAGAGATCTGAATTATCACAAACTGGAGTGGTAGCAGAAGAGAATGGGAATTCTAAGGGTGTTTCTGATAGTACAATTATGCTGTCACAACTGCTGACGAATGCTTCTACACAAAGTTTTCATGAGCTATACGCTTTGGGTCCTGATGGTTCTGCTCTGTCTCCAAGAAAAACTCACAAATGCTGTGTACATATTGCCAGCAAGAGCAATTACTGTGTTCGCTTAAACTCTATTCAAGCCTTCAGTGACATAAATCGAGATGTGAGATTTACTTCTTAACCTTGTATTTTTGCTTATATCTAGCAGATGTGTGTGTGTGTCTGCTTATGAGCTAGTTTGCTTTCTCTATGATTTAGGTCATAGGTGATGCAAGTCACTTGTCAGGCTATTCTTTCTCTCCTCAGAACAACATCATTCATCCTACAGCCGAGTTAGGTTCAAAGACTACAGTGAGTTGCAATCTTTCTTTGGTGACATGCAGAATATTATGTTGCGCATGCTGTGTCATCTTTATTTATTTTCTTGTCAAGTGTCAAATAAAGAAAGTTCATATTGCATCATATTCTTTCCTTTTGGTTTTAATTTGTTTTGTTGAATCTTGTTTTTTTTATGGGTAATGTAAGAAATTTTGTTATGGTTAACTCATACTAAGTCAATGCTACGAAAAACATAGTTACAAATTGTGCAAGTTGTTGGATTTTGGTTTTCATGACTGAGGTATTAATCTGATTTAGGTTGGACCACATTGTATGCTAGGAGAAGGTTCACAAATGGGTGACAAATGCAGCGTGAAAAAGTCCGTCATTGGCCGACATTGTCGGATCGGCTCGAATGTGAAGGTACGATTCATTCTTTACCTCTGATGAAAAGGGAAATAGTTAGTACTTACATTCCATTCACCGAACAATGACACCACCTCAGAAAATCCAGCTGCCACATACATTGCCTAGCTGGTTATTAAGTCACTTGCTTCCTTCTGGCTTGTCCTTGCAGGTTGTCAACTCAGTCATAATGGACCATGTTACTATCGGAGATGGTTGTTCAATCCAAGGTTCTGTTGTTTGCAGTAATGTACAGCTCCAAGAACGTGTCGTACTGAGAGATTGCCAGGTGGATAGCTTTTCCTTTTACCTGTTTTTTTTTTCTTCGTGTAATAAAAATACCAACAATATTATTATTGTTAGTATTAGTATTTTTGTTATTAATGAAGGGGAGCCTTGGAGCAATGGCAAAGTTGTCCTTGTGACCTATTGGTTACGGGTTTTGACCCTTAGAATCAGCCACCAATGCTTGCGACAGGGCAGATGCCTACATTATACTTTGTGAACTCGGGATGCTTGGTACTATTAGTTTTAGAATTTTGGGGGTGGGGGCGAGCATAGTGGGGTGAAGAAAGGGTTACTGTCTGTTTCCTTTCCTTTCCTTTCATGTTTTCAGTCTACTTCATTTTTGCTCGTTTGATACAGGTTGGAGCAGGTTATGTGGTTTCATCAGGCAGTGAACATAAAGGAGAATCCTTAGCAAAGAAAGAGAAACAGTAATACTTTTATCGGTAACTTACAGTGTGCTCAACGCGACACTGATCTCCATACGACTTTTGTTGCTTTGGCCTGCCAATGATATGCCGGTCCAACGTACTCCATGGCAACAAAGCAGAGCAAAGTCAATTTTGTTTGGCATTCTTGTTTTGGTTTTAAGGCTTTTTACGTTTTTGAGTTTTTGTTGTTAGGGTGAATTTGTTGTAGAATTTACATAGTATTTGATAATCAAAACTCGACACACTCCATTTGATATGAAAAAGTGACTACTGTTTATTTCCTTTAAAGAGGCTTAAATGATTATATCAAAATCTTGCTTTGTCATTTTTTTCTTTTTTGGCATTTTGAAAATGTTATAATCGTTTCGTCGCCCCCATCCCACCCCCACCTCGACACTGAGTCAGGAATCTGGGGGTGGGGAAGGGATAGTATTGGCATTTGGCAATAATAGTTCGTATAACTGCCAAGGATTGTGGTGAAGTGGATATGATTTCTCCATCCTTAAACATCAGAAGTTTCACGTTCGAGTTCAAGAAATGAAAATAATTATGATATGGAGTGCTTAGTTTGAAGTCCCAAAATGGATATCGAAAATGCAAAAGAAGAGGAATAGTTTGAATAGTGTACAACTATGATAACAAAGTAAAAACTAAGCCATGTACTATGTAGATTGGAGGAAGTCCCAGAGTCGTAATACTCGGCTTATTACTACTTTGATTCAAAAGGTTCCATATTCCATATACATAGGTGAAATGAGGGTTGAATCAGCAAACTTGTCATAGTTTTGCAAATTCAATTGTTTGCTTACCCTCATGGCCTTTACTGAAGAAATAATTGAAATAATCTGAATACACAACATGCTTATACAAAGGTTTCTCTCCATTTTCTAGCACTTGTTTCAAAGGACCAAAAACTGCATCAGGTGCTGGATTCACTAATATTGGCACTGACACTCTGTTTCTGCTGGCATTTACAATCACACGATGCTCGACGCTCTTGTACCTATCGTGGCTCATAATTTGAAGGACGTCCCCGATATTGATCACGAGTGCTCCTTTGACTGGGGGCACATGAATCCAGCCATCACCTTTGGGCTCTCGCACGTAAAGGCCACCAACATCGTCTTGTAGGAGCATGGTGATCGAAGAAACATCAGCATGACGGCCAGCACCAGCAGTGAGCTCAGGACTCGGGCACATGGGGTAGTGAATGAGGTTAACGATCAACGTGCCCATTGCAACAGACTTCATCGATTCATCAATCTGCTTAACGTTTAGTTTCTTGAGCAACACCTCGAGAAGCTTTACTATGATAGGTTTAACCCACTTCATGTACTCCAAAACCTGATCTCTGTAGAAGTAAGAATGACATTAGTCCAAAAAATGGTCTACATAGATGTTGATATTCAGGGGTGGATCTACAGTATTGAGTATGGGTTCCTATTCAGGGGCGGATCTACAGTATCGAGTATGGATTCCTACGAAAATGGTCTAGAAAAGGATAGCTCGGTTCACAAAGCATCCCGCGTTAGCAGGGCCTAGGGAAGGGACGCACACCTAGGGGTGTAACATAGACAACTTACCCTAATGCAAGCATTAGTGGTTGCTTCCACGGCTATAGGTCACACAGAGACAATTTTACCTTTGGTGGCTCCCCTTCGAAAATGGTCTAAATAGATACTAATATTCAGGGGAGAATCTACAATATCAGTGGCAAAGAAAGGTATAAAACTAGATATAGCCACTTAGCTAAAAAATGCATATTTGTTTATGTTTTTTTTTTTTTTTATAACCGTGGTGTCCGAGCCAGCTTCCACGCACATGTTTGTTTATGCTTGGCCTTAGATCACTGAATGTAACTTAATACTTTCTCCCCAAATGTGATAGTAGTTCTCTTGCCATCAAATCCCTAACCCGTTTACGACATATTTAGTGAATTTCTCAACATATATACAGGACCTAGGTTAAAGCTACTAGATTCTGTCGAACCCATACAATAAACTATATATCCACCCTTGCACCTTTTCCCAGCCTTGGTGGACAGAATTATCCGATCCTTACTCTTAGAGGTGGAACTAGAATTTCGAGTTTATAAGTTCTGTATTCTAGAAAAGGCTACTAGTTTGTGGTTGTGCCAACTCGGTAAGCAGAACTATAGCTCGACCCCTGCATTATACTGATAGGCGATAGGAGGTACTCGTGAAATTAGTCGAGTTGCATACAAGCTCACGAACTACCAAAAAAAAAAGAGACTAACTTGGAAACAGCAGGCCACAGATTAGAGCTCTCATCATCATCACAATCATAGATATGAAAAAGATAATCTTTCCACTCCAAAACCTTTTCAGCTAAAGGACTAAAACTGGTCTTCAATTGCACAGTAGGAGTAGGTGAATTCTCTTTCAAATACTTCCTTCTTTCTTCAACAGACAATTCAAAGAACTTATGCCCAGCTTCAATTACATTTTCAAGAACTTCAATTGGGATTCCATGATTCACTATTTGAAAAAAACCCCATTTCTCAGCTGCATCACAGATCGATTCTGCAACTTTTGGGTCATCGAAATTTGAGAAATCGATAATGGGTATTGATTCTGAGGATAGTATTTGGGTAAAATCTAGCCTTTCTTCATGGGGTTGAATGAATTTTTGAGGAACAATTTCAAGACCCATTTGAGAAAGACCCTTTACGCCATTTCCTTTGTTGAAGAGAAAATCAATGAGATCTGATGCTTCAGAAATTTCTGCAATTGACATTTTTGTTGCAGGAAGATATCAAATGTGATATGCAATTGAGACTTTTCAGGGAAGAAGGGAGAATATCTATATGGTTTATGGTTTGGTATTGTGTTGGTACTCATTTTGAAGTTGAATAAAATTAATTTCAAATTCGAGATTTCTAGTTGAAAGACTACCCATCACAATCTCTGGTGATTGTAGTGTGGGGGGTTTTCGTTATCCATCTTGTATTTGATATTTATATTAGGTTTAATTTCGTGATAAAAGAGCTCTGTTTCCAAACAGATTTGTTCATCAGTAATGGGGATCACATTGACGGGAATATAAGTCGATACGTGTCTCGTTTGTGTTTCAATGACGGATAAGGCGGTCAAGCCATTTGCGTCTGTCTGGTCTGATTGTTTACCCGCTCTTTCTAAGTGACGGGAATGTAAATAGAAAACATCCCATTGAAAGCAAATTCATTTCCAAACTCGAGATTTTTGATGATGGATCTTTGGCGATGATAGTGTTATTTAAGTAGGTATTTTTTTCTCATTATGCATACGGTATTCACTTTGGAGCGAAAAGAGAATTAATTCCAAACTTGAGATGTTGAGAGATTACCCCATTATAATCTTTGGTGATTATAGTGTCATTTAAATTGAGGGTTTTCGTTATCCATTATGTATTTGATACCTATTTTAGGAGTTAAAGCAAATACATTTCAAACTTGAAACTTATAGTTAATGATGGAGATAGTTACTATCCGTCATGATCTTTAGTTGTGAGAGCATCATTTAAGTACGTGTTTTTTTAATTCTATATTCGATATATGTTTTTGAAGCTAAAGGTGAATTCATTTCAAATTGCGAGATTTTTAGTTAATAATTGAGATACTAAGTTGGTGATGTCAATGTTATTTGACCTGTTTTCCTCATCTTATATCCATTACCTGTTTTGGGACCAAAGACAAACTTATTTCAAATTCGAAACTTTTGGTTAATAATTAATGCATAAGATTAAGTTATTATAAACAAAAAATAAGATAAAAGGATTAAAATATGATTATTAAATCATAAGGAAGGACAAGATAAAGGGAAAAAATAGCATACACAATCACACCAAATTACTAGTTCCATAAATAACAGTTTTCGTCATTACAATAATGGATTAATAATACAATAATAAGAAATTTGAAAATTAAAGCATCAAATTTTAACAAAATCTAATGATGCTTTACCAGAAGGCCTCTTATCGAAGAAATAATTCCAATGATCAGAGAACAAAACATGTTTGTACACAGGCTTTTCTCCATCTTTCAGCATTTGTGGAAATGGACCAATGACACTATCAAAATTAGGATTCAGAAATAACGGTACGGATATTCGAGCCCTGCTCGAATCAACAGTTGCACAATGCTCGATACTCTTGTATCGATCGTTGCTCATGACCTGCAACGAGCTACCTATGTTAACCGCTAAGGCACCTTTAATAGGATTTACGAGGATCCAGTTATCGCCTTTAGTCCCTCGGACATATAGGCCTTCCGTGTCATCCTGGAGGAGCAGAGTGATGCAGGACACGTCGCAATGTCGGCGACAACCAATGGTGATATTTGGATTTGGGCATGGTGGATAGTAGTTTATGATGATAGCCATAGCTCCCATCAAGAGAGGTTCTAAAGATTCATCAATTTCATTGACATTGAGTCCCTTCAATAGCACCTCTAACAACTTTTTAGCAAGTGGTGTAGCCCACTTTTGATACTCCAAGACTTGGTTCCTATAAATCAGTAACAAAGTCATGAATTTCGCTAAAAACGTTCAAGATTTAATGGCAAGATCAAGAATTTTGCTAAAAACATTCAAGATTTAATGTCAAAGTAAGAAATTTCACGAAGAGTGTTTGAGAATTTATCAAAAGCAACATTTTTACCCTGCAAAGGCAAAAATAAAATATGCGTACATCTTACCCTTTCCATACCCTACTTGTGTGAGATTATACTGAATATATTATCTTCTAAAGATAAATTTTCTCCAACATATGCAATATAATTTTGACTTTAAGTTATATACATCATTATAAAATTTAGAGATACTGGCCAAAAACACATCTGAAATATCACATTTTTGTAAATCTTCTATCTAATCTATCATCAACTAATTATCAAAACACACCTCTAAATTAGTGAGTTAGTTTCCATGTCAACGAAATTTTATAGGCAAATTAAGTTGTCCATGCACTTTTTGGCGATTGTATTCAAACACTTGGTCTAGTCAGTCTCGAAGTGTGTTCTCATAAAATCTTACCGTTAAGATACTGAACTCACGAAAAAGTAATACTTTAGGTATTTTTTTTTTACTTACTAAGAAACAGTGACCTATAGATTAGAAAGCCAAAAAAAGTTACCTTGTTTGAGGAGGCCAAAGATTGCTATCATTTTGTGGACTGCAACCATGTCTTATACTATCCCTCCACTCCAAAACTTTCTCATCTTTCTCAATAATAGCACTCCAATACATCAAAACAGATTCATGAGCACCGGCAGTTTCTTTATAATACTTAACTTTTTCTTTAGCTGGCAATTCAAAGAATTTGTGTCCTGCTTCTTTCAAATCCTCAAGAACTTCAATTGGGATCCCATGATTGATGATTTGGAAGAAACCCCATTTGCTTGCTGCTTCTTGAATTGATTTTTGAACACTTATATCATCAAAATTTGACAAATCAATTGTGGGGATTGATTCTTGATTGTCAATTTGGGATTTGTCTAGTCTTTGTTCTTTTGGTTGAATGCATTGATTTGGGATAATTTCAAGGCTTGTGTCTACTAGGCCTTTTAGTCCATTTGCTTTCTTGATTACAAAATCAAGTATGTCATCATTTGGTTTAAATTTTGAAGAAGACATTTGTGTGTTGAATTTTGATGAGTGTGTACTTATGAAAGAAGAAAATTTTGGGGTTTCTATATGATGGGTTTGGGAGGGGTGTGTATGGGGAAGAGGGAAGAAAGGGAAGGGGGGTAGGCTAACTATGAAATGATGAAAAATTGAATCATTACTTTAGCATCTAAAGGTTATGAAGAAGTTGTAAATACTTTTTCATCTTTGATAAGAAGTTTTGGATTCAAATTTCCTGAATAGAGAATCGTCTTTGTTAAAAAATATTTTATCTCTCAATACGAGACTTTTTGGTGCAAATTCAAATTTAATTGGACTCCATATGAATATCGAACTTTCGATGATAAAAAAAATGATGAAAGATTGAATCATTCCTTCATCTATCAACGAGGGATTATGGTGGAGTGACAAATATTTTTCATCTTTAATTAGATGTCTTAAATTCGAATTTTCCTGAATACATAGTCGTCTTTATTAGGGAGCATTTTATCTCTCAATATGAGACTTTCTGATGCGAATTCAAATTTAGTTGGATTCAATATGAATATTGAATAAAATCATTCCTTCTAATAATTCTTGAATTGATTTTTTATTTAGTATTTCAATTTTTTTGTTTTTTTTGTTTTATGCTTAATGAAACATCATCATCATAAGATAGTTATTTGGAAATTGGTGAGGTGACTTTTTGATGTCCATATGCATGAATAATGAAATTTGTATATTATATCTATAAAAACTCTCAGTTAAAAATAGTACTATAATTTAATATTTTTTTTGTAGTATTTACATAGTGTATTTGATAAATCAAATTATGAAAAAGTGGCTACTGTTTATTTTCCTTTAATTAAATGCTTCAATGATTATATATAAAATCTTGCTCTATTATTTCTTTTCTTTGGCATTTTGAATACGTTATAATCGTTCTGTCCCCCAACCTCCAACCCCACACCCCACCTTGACGCTGAAGTCTGAGGCGCAAATCTCGAGGTGGGGAATGAGCAGTATTGGCAAATCCTAATATAATTTTTTTTTATAAATTCGTTAGAATAATTAAAATTATATCTTCATTCAATTATTTCAAGGGAGTGAGGGTGGATGGTATATGAATGATATATTAACGACCTAAACAAGATTCTTGAATTAATTTCTTATTTAATGTTTTAATTTTTCATCTTCTTCTAATTATGTTTAGTCAAACATCATTATCGTCATAAAAAGTAGAGGAAAAAGATGAATATACTCTTAAATTATCGTAAATAATATGTAGATATCCTCCGTCATACTTTTGGATCATTGGTGCCTCTATCATCCAAAAACTAGAACGTATATGCCCTCCACTCTAAGTTTTGGAAAATGTTTTCCTTAAAGTTTTGAAGGGAAGTCATTTTCCTTAAATTTGAGGAAAATGAGTTGATTTGGAACACATTTTCCAAAACATTTAACCCAACCAAACATGAGAAAATTGGAAAACATAAACACACCCTAAGTAGCGACACGTGACACAATCTTATTTGTTGATCCGTATTTAATAAATGTCGGATCGATGGATAAGAATATGACACGTGTATATCCGTTAGTATAAAGGGTATATATGCTCTAGTTTCTGCACGGCAGAGGGACCAATATCCCAAAAGTATGACGAAGGATATCTGCATACCATTTATGATAATTCGAGGATGTATTTGTCCTTTTGCTTGGTGAGATAACTTCTTGGTGTCCATCAATGGCGGACTCAGAAATTTTACCAAGTGGTTTCAACATATAAAAAAATAAAATAAAACACACATATTAAAAAAACAATATTAAATGTTGCTGGTGGGAATCGAACCCACATTGCATCAGTAGAATTGTACCCACTTTACTGCTGGGCTACGTGTTACTATTGATTTAAATGGGGTCAAATTAATTATATATAGTGTTTTGTTTAAAAAATAAATTGAATATATACGTATATACAATGTATTTTTTCAACGATGTGAGATGACTGCAACCAAGTAGGTACGCCCCTGGTGTCCATATATATCCAATCTTTGTTGTCAGTTGTCATGAATGATTGAAAAATTAATGTAAGTGGGAATAAGAGGAGCTTCTGGTCAAGAGGTTAAATTTGTCATTCAACAATTTATCACTTTCTGTTGCCAGGCAATGGCACGTGGATTTCTATTCCTTACAACTCTACAATTAGGGATGACAACGGGGTGAGGCGGATGCGGATGCGGGTAGGGTGGGTTTAAAGTTATGTGGGGCGGATGGAATGTGGGGATGATTAAAAAGAATTTAAAAAAAAATTAATGTGGGGCGGGGTGAGTATATGTGATTTTATGTGGGTTTAAACTTAATTTAAATTTTTTACATGTTATAGGAGTGATAAAATATTTATTAAGATAATTTTTTTTAAAGATACAAAAATATTCAAAATAGTAAATGAAAATAGTTCAATAAAAAATAATACAATTTCTTATATATTTCCTAATTGACCTCTAAATAATAAAATTTTAAGTCACTATCTTATTAAATTAATATAATTTATTGAAAAAATGAATTTATTTTTATGAATTTTATTTTTAGTATCACATTTAACTAGAAAAAAATTATGCGCGGCGAGTTTATGTGGGAAATGTCTATGCGGGGCGGATTGAAAATGAAAAAAATTGCTATATAAAACGGAACGAATTAAAAATTTTACGGGTTAATATCAATCCGCCCCCATTGAATCAAATTTCTATTTCTTTTCTTTTGCAATCACTCTTTGTTTTGTTTGGCGACCCCTCCTCCCCCCGGGGGACACTGGGGCACGAATCCCGAGGCAGAGAAGGACTAGTATTGGCAGTTAGCAATAATGTGTTACTCCGTCATAATAGTCCGTATAATTGCTGAGGTTGTGGTGAAGTAGATATGACTTCTCTGTTCTTCATTGGAAGTTTCAAATTTGAGTTTAAAAAATAATAATAATAATAATATGAAGTGCTTTTTTCTTTAATTAAAAAGGTTTCATATTTAATATACATAAAATTATCAATAATTTGAGATTGAAATTAATAATTTATATCAAATTTAAGAATATTTTTAATATTTTTGTCCTTTTAAATTCAAAACTTCTAATTAATATTAATGATTGAGGTGTGTTTATGGTAACAATATAATTTAAGTACGCGTTTGAACCTGGGTTTATTAAGATTTGAAAGGAAAAGTAAGATTTGAAATTGAAGTTGAAAATGATATTTAGAAATTGAAATTGTGTTTGGACAAAAAAAATATATAAATGACCATTTTATCAGTAAAAGTTTGATTCTTTTTTTTTATTTTTTAAATCCTATATTTTTAAAAAATCCTGCTTTCTAGTTTGAAATTATTATAGCGTCAATATGAATAATCAAAAGAATGAACTTATAATATTACAAACAAAAAGAAAAGATACAAAATAAAATTATTACTATAAAGAAAAAGATAATTTGCTTTAGTCCACTTGCTTTCTTGATTACAAAATCAAATATATTACCATTTGTTTTCTAGTTCAAAATTATTATAATGTCACATCTCTCTCTATATATAATAATAGGAAAGGTGATAACGCCTATATGTCAGCACAACAAAAAATAGGGTTTTTAAATAATTAAAAATTATTAATTACATTTAATAGGGTTAGATAATAAATTACTATTGTATTTTTAAAATAGATTTTTTTTTTAAAATTTAAACGTTTGTCATTCCTTTTTTTTTTTTTTTTGTGGAGAAATGATTTGTAACTATCTTTCCACAACTTCCTTATTTATAGCAAAACAAATGCATGTAATAATAATAATAATAATAATAATAATATGTGTGTGTATTTATTTATAAATTACTTTTTATAATTTGAATTCAAATTTTATAAAATTTTAGAAGTTCAGTTTAATAGTTATGAATTCCTCTGTGTGTTCTGTATGTACATGTTGTGTATATGAAAAATGTTGGCGTATGTTTTTTAGTGTTGGTCTTTTATTGTAGCCTGTAGGGGTGTGTGAGTGGGTGGGATTAGAGTGGAGGGTTGAGAGTGGGATATAAAATGAGTTAATGGATAGTTTAGTGTATTGAGGTAGAGTAATTAGGATTAACTATTTTTTATTTTTATTTTTAAAAAAATTAATTGAATATATATAAAATTATAATAATAAAATTATTAGCTAACTATTTTGAATTAATATAAGAAAATTTAAATAACTAGTCTAAAAATATACTTAAGAAACACTAGCTTATTTATAAAACTCTAAATTAAAAAGAAATAGAGATAATTAGAATGCGTAAGGATGACACACACAGATTGAGAAATTGTCTAAAAAAAAATTTGACATGAATTTCATCTTTGATCAATACATAAGTATAATATAGAAATTTCAACATGAAATGCCAAATATGAGGCAAAAAAAATGAGATTACAATGGAAACAAATTATTTTTGTCAAGAACGACACCAAAACTATAAACGTCGCTCTTTTAAGTCAATGACACTAATCTAGAAGCTTGAAATCTAATATTTTTGCGGTGTAATTCTTATCGAGTAGAAAGCTTGTAGACTTCACATCTTGATGAATTACGGGTGTAGAAACTGTAGAATGAAGATACGCGAGTGCACCAACATCTTTAGACGCTATCCTTGATCTATTTTCCCATGAAAACCAACGCATTTGATCTCCCCCGCCATGAATCTCCACCATCATGAATATCGTAATAGAGGGTACCTTTGGAAATAAATTCATAGACTAGTAGAGGTGCTTTAGACTCCAAATAACACCCTAAGAGTTTCACCACATTTTGTTAGACGGGTAAAATAGGATTATTAAATCATAAAGAAAGGCAAGATAAAAAATAAAAATAAATAAATAACAGACACGATCACACAAAATTGCAAGTTACATAAAATAACAGTTATGGTAATTACAATAACATATTTATAATACAAAAACATTAACATACAAGAAATTTGAAAATTAAAGCATCAAATTTTAGCAATATCTAGTGATGCTTTACCAGAAGGCCTATTAATGAAGCAATGATCCCAATAACCAGACAACAAAACATGTTTGTACATTGATTTTTCTCCATCTTTCAACATTTGTGGGAATGGATCAATGACACTATCAAATCTAGGATTCACAAATAGAGGTACGAATATTCAAGCCCTGCTCGAATCAACTGCTACACAATGCTCGATACTCCTGTATCTATCATTACTCATGATCTGCAACGAGTCACCTATGTTAACCGCTAAGGCACCTTTGATAGGATTTACATGGATCCAGTTATTGCCTTTAGTCCCTCGAACATATAGACCTTTCGTGTTGTCCTGGAGGAGCAGAGTTATGCAAGTCATGTTGCAGTGTCTCTGAAAACCAATGTCGATACTTGGATTTGGGTATAATGGATAATAGTTTATGTTGATAGCCATAGTTCTCATAAAGAGAGGATCCAAAGATTCATCAATTTCATTGACATTAAGACCTTTCAATAGCACCTCAAGCAATTTTCAGCAAGTGGTTTAACCCACTTTTGATACTCCAAGACTTGCTTCCTATAAATCAATAACAAAGTCAGGAATTTTGCTAAGAGCATTCAAAGTTTGATGGGAAGGTAATTTTTTTTGCTAATAACGTTCAAGATTCAATGTCAAAGTTAGGAATTTCAATGAGAATGTTTCAAGAGTCTATAAAAAGCAACCTCCTTATGCCGCAAAGACAGAGGTAAAATCTGCGTATATCTAATCCTTTCCATACTCTATTTGTGAGATTATACTGAATATGTAATTGTATAAAAATAACGTTTCTCCTATATATGCAATATAATTTTGATTCAAGTTATATACACCATTGTAAAATCTTGAGATGATGATAAAAACACATTTGAAGTATCACATTTTCACGAGTTTCCTAAATGGACTATCATCAACTAATTATCAAAACACACCTCAAAATCACTTTGTCATTTTGAAGAAATTTAATGGGCAGATTAAGTTGTGACACACCTTCTGACTATTGTATTCAAACATTTGATCTAGTCAATTTTTAAATATGTTTTGCTAAAATAATTGATGATAGTTCAGAAACACAATTCCTTGCAAAAAGTAATACTACTTGAAAATCCGTGGCATTTAGATTACACAGAGTAGAAAACCCCAAAAAGTTTCCTTTTTTGAGGCGGCAAAAGATTGCTATCATTTTGTGGATTACTACCATGTCTTATACTATCCCTCCACTCCAAAACTTTTTCATCTTTCTCATTAATAGCACTCCAACAACACTAACTTTTTCTTTATGATACTTAGCTTTTTCTTCAACTGGCAATTCAAAGAAGTTGTGTGATGCTTCCTTCAAATCTTCAAGAACTTCAATTGGGATCCCATGATTGATGATTTGGAAGAAACCCCACTTGCTTGCTATTGATTTTTCAACATCAAAATTTGATAAATCAATTGTTGGGATTGATTCTTGATTATCAATTTGGGATTTGTCTAGTCTTTATTCTTTTGGTTGAATGTATTGATTTGGGATAATTTCAAGGTTTGTGTCTACTAGGCATTTTAGTCCATTTGCTTTCTTGATTACAAAATCAAGTATGTCATCATTTGGTTCAAATTTTAAATAATACATTTGTGTTGAATCTTGATGAGTGTGTACTAATGGAAAGGAAATTTGGGGGTTCTTTAATGATTGATTTGAGAAGGGTGTTATGGGGGAGAGAGTAGAAGGGGAGTGAGCCATGAAATGATGAAAGATTGAATCATTACTTTAGTATCAAGGGGTTATGATGAAGTGGTAAAATACTTTTTCATCTTTAATCGGTTGTTCTGGATTCAAATTTTCTGAATACAAAATCGACTTTGTTAAAGAATATTTTACCGCTCAATATGAGACTTTTTGGTTCGAATTCAAATTTCATTGGACTCAATATGAATCTCGAACCTCCGATGATAAAAAAAAATCATTCTTTCTTCTATTATTTCTTGGGAGGGTGGGGGGAGAAGGTGGGGGGGGGGGTTGGGTATGAAATGATGAAAGATTGAATCATTCCTTCATCTAGCAACGAGAGATTATGGTGAAGTGGTAAATATTTTTTATTTTTAATCAAATGTCTTGAATTCGAATTTTCCTGAATACAATTAGAGATTGTTTTACTTCTTAATATAAGACTTTTTGACGCAAATTTAATTATAGTTGAACTCAATATGAATATCGAATATCGAATGATTAAAAAAAATCATTCCTTCTTCTATTATTTGAAGGGAGTGAGGTGGAGTATGTGGATGATATATTAATGACCTAAACAAAATTCTTGAATTGCTTTTTGATTTGGTGTTTCAGATTTGTTTTTTCTTTTATGTTTAATCAAACATCATTATCATGAAATATATCTTCTAGATTAGCTATTTGAATTGGTGCGGTGACTTGTTGGTGTCATATGCATAAATTGTGGTTTGTTTGAATAACATCCACATCTTTGTGAAATTTGTATAGTCTATTATATCCATAAAAAATTATCAGTAAAAATCTTGGTTTGACTTTTTTTTCCCATTCATTTCGAAAACATTTTATTTGTTTCGTCAGCCCCACCCCCCACCTCCGACATTGAGGCGGGAATCCTAGAGTTGTGAAGGATATCGAGCTTTTCTTTTAGTTACCAACATTTCACAATCATCTGTTACCCTCTTGTCGAGAAATATGAGTATTCTAAAGAGAGTCTATACCTAATTTTATTTTCTATCATAATTGCTTGGATTGTGATGAAATAGATACGATTTTTTATCCATAATCTAATGTTCTGAATTCGAGCTCAAGAAATGAAAATAACTATGATACAGAGCACACACCTTTTAATGGACTTATGAAGTGCAAACTTGGATTAGTTTGAAGTTCCAAAGTGGATATTGAAAACGAAAAAGAAGATAAAGAGAAAAAAGAGTACCACTATAACACCAAATCAATGGTTGCATAAAATAACACTTCAGATTATTACATAATAATGGATTTGACAATACCATACCATTTACTTAACAGAAAATTTGTAAATCAAAGCATCAAATTTTAGCAAAATCTAGTGATGCTTTATCAGAAGGCCTTTTACTAAAGAAATAATCCCAATAATCAGAAAACAAGACATGTTTGTACACTGATTTTTCTCCATCTTTTAGCATTTGTGGGAATGGACCAATGACACTATCAAGTCTAGGATTCACAAATAGTGGTAAAGATATTCGAGCCTTGCTTGAATCAACTGCTACATAATGCTCGA
>JAJOOH010005715.1:0-21965 GCA_029582605.1 Solanum gracilifrons
TATATGCCAAAACGGCAACATGTACTATATTATTTTGGTTATGTTACATTAGTTAATATATGCAAATCGTTGAACTCAACGTCATGCTGATGTCTATTGTATATATTCTGCATATTTGTAATAGTACATAATATAATATATGATATTATCTATCTTCTACAAAAGCCCTGACCCTTGATTCATTAATATTATAATATTTTTACAGCCATCATATTTTGACTATTGGGCCCGTGCTTGCCACGGGCCTCCCCACACTAGTATAATATATATGTGTCAGTATTTGATGCAACAAACCAGACAAACTATAAATGAAATATCAGCATGAACATTACTAACCATATTAAGTAGTATTCTTATATGGCATTTCAATCCCTAAAAGATAATAATTACATATAAGTATATATAACCATTTATAAAAGGCAAGACTTCGTTACACTACGACAAAGCGATATTTAGTGGGAATCGATTTTTCTCTTAGTATTGCCAAAAAAAAATTGCGATAATATTTTATGATAATTGAGTTAATGTCATTACATTCAAAGATGCTACAGTTTTTCACGATATTTATATAGAATGCTGATAGTAAATATCAAAAATTATTATTACTACTAAATATATTATAACAATTAGAATCTTATTTTAATCAATCAAATCTTAGCCATTAATTCTTGTCCAAGCAAGAACTTGGGAAAAATGAAGAAAAGAGAAATGGAGAGGAGCCGAATCCATTATAAAGCATATTGTCATTTGTCCGTATTTACAAGTTAAATTTTTAAAAAATTCAAACAACTGCCAGTGGCCATAAATGAAAATGATGCATCCAGAAAAATACGTCTGGACCTTCTGTAGTAAGGAATGGTCTCTTCCAAGTAAAAAAGACTGCAAAGTCCATCCACTACTGTAACATGAGGCTAAACTGCACTCTCAATACATAGAAAAATTAACCAACAATGCATTATCTATCACACATTCATATCCTGGATGAGATAAGATTCACCATCTTCCGACACGTGGCACTTCTATTCTTGTCTATTAAAATATATATAAAAAAAAAAGACACTTAGCTCCAATTTCTTATCTTTCATGTGGCCATTAAATTTCGTAATATCAACAGCCACATAATCTAATGGTCACCCTTCATCTAAGATGAGGTTTCCTTTGTTTCTATCCGTTAGATTAAAAAAAACGTCTAACACCTTATCATTATATAAAGGGAGTAAGCCACAGTGTAATAAGCATCTTAAAAAAAAAACAAGTTTCTTTGAAGTAAAAAAAAAAAAAACGTTTTATAGCTAAGTAGTAACGCAATGGCTTCCTCAATTGTCTCCTCAGCAGCCGTTGCTACCCGTAGCAATGTTGCTCAAGCTAGCATGGTCGCACCCTTCACCGGACTCAAATCCGCCGCGTCTTTCCCCGTTACTAAGAAGAACAACAACGTTGACATTACTTCCCTTGCTAGCAACGGTGGACGTGTTAGATGCATGCAGGTTCAAATAATTATCAGTATATAATTTAACTAGTTGTCGTTTATTTATAATTGTTTATTTTATGTGGAGTACTATATGTTAATGTAGGTGTGGCCACCAATTAACATGAAGAAGTACGAGACATTGTCGTACCTTCCTGACTTGTCCGATGAGCAATTGCTTAAGGAAGTTGAGTACCTTTTGAAAAATGGATGGGTTCCTTGCTTGGAATTCGAGACTGAGGTCAATATCTCCTACTTACTTTTACATGTGTAATTTAATTTGTTGAAGGAGAAAATAAATGTATGTTATATTGTTGTACAGCACGGATTTGTGTACCGTGAGAACAACAAGTCACCAGGATACTACGATGGTAGATACTGGACCATGTGGAAGTTGCCTATGTTTGGGTGCACTGACGCTACCCAGGTGTTGGCTGAGGTTGAAGAGGCCAAGAAGGCGTACCCACAGGCCTGGATTCGTATTATCGGATTCGACAACGTTCGTCAAGTGCAGTGCATCAGTTTCATTGCCTACAAGCCAGAAGGATACTAAATTTCATCAAACCTATAATTAATTACTCCTATCCACATGTTTGTTTGATTTGTACCTAGTCTTTTTTTAAAAAAAAAATTACCCCTGTTTTTTGCGTTTTGTACCGGTGTATTTTCCTCGATTCCGACCAAGTTCATTATGAGAAATTAATAATGATGAATCTTTAATTATATGTTTTTTTGTGGTGTGTATGAGTTTTATTATCCAAACTAAAAATCTCTCTTTAAATATGAAAACGACACATTAACTACTCCTTTTATCCTAACAACTTTAGCACAACCATTAAATAAACATTAATTATCTTAATATATTAACTTTTTGACCAATATAAAAATTTAGCATCCAATCAAAATCAAACAAATAAATTGACATTGATGGAATACTTAACTAGATATACATAGTGAATTGGAATAATATATAGTAGAAGAAATTGTCAAGGCTAAAGACAGAAAAGAAATAAAATAGTAAATGTTGCGATGAATGCTAAGATGAAGACTACTCAGCACCAATTAAGAGGTACAACAGATAAATGAGGAATAATTGATCTAATGAAAAGCTTATTCATCATCGCCTCGATATTTGTTTTCCTAAGAGAAAAGTATGTCACCTCATTTTAGTTAATCAACTATCAGAATCAAATGAAATATTTTTCCTCATCTAAAATGAAAAGAATTGTATCACATTGAGACATCGATTCAATAATTAGTGAGAATGAAAAAGACTTCATTTTCTACCTGGAAAAATGCCGTAACTTAAGTAAGATTTTTTTTTATTTCACAAATTAGTGAATTCAAATCTTACACTTTTGATTCATCAATGTAAAAAGAATAAATTAAAAATCCTATTATTTGTATTATTTATGTGAGGCACAAAATAAATATCTTCGTAAGAGTAACCAACCTCTAGGCTTATCATGATCAGTTGGGCCCTGGATGTTTACACTTGTGGCCACTGGCCATGCTCAACAAAGGACCGGTCAATTATTGTATTTTGTTGTTATCCTTTTGTCTTTTTTATTAGTTTTTTTTTTTTAAAGAGTTTGAAGTTTTATGTATTGAATAGTTTAAGTTATATATCTATATGGTTAGTTCACTTATAAGGTTATTATAAATATATTTTTATAATAAATATTTTGGTAAGTTGGTGACAATATAATAGTTGATATGTTAATAGTTATTAAATACAAATATATATATATATATATATAAATAAAAATTAACGTATAATATACATAAATGGTGTATATTTTTTTTATATTTGACTAACGGCTAAAATTCATTTAAATTGAGCAAGTAAATGTATTATTACCCCTAAAAATTTTTAGCTCAAACACCAATTTAGTGATTTTTGCTTTAAAAAAATTGAAAACTTTATTGTTGGTGATCAGTAGAAAGTGTTGAAGAAGAGAAATCATTGTAAGTTTGAAGAAGAGAAAATACATAAAACTCCCCCCTAAACTTGGCAGCACAATTTATTTTAGCACTTAAACTACACATGCTTTTAAATACCCCTTAACATTTTTGAAATGAATTAACTAAAACTCTGAATACTGACTCCTCCACAGCGATAGCACTACTGGAGCATGACCATTCGCAATACACTAACATTATATCTGAATACAGGTCACTAGTGCAGCAAGGGAATACCAAAACCACTCCACACATTCAGGGAGCAGAACAAGGTGACGGACATACTGGCTAAAATGGGTAGGACAATACAATCCAGCAGCGGTAGGATGCAGATTTTGGAAGCCCCACCACATTATGCCTTAAAAGCATGGGAAGCTGACAAGAATGGGCTTTATTTTGATAGAATGGTAATAGTAACTAGTCCCAACGAGACAACGGGGAATCCCCCTATTTCAAACTATGTAATGAACAATGAAATTCGTGTGCTTCACCTTTAAGCTTTTTATATAATTACTCTATTTCTATCAAAAATAAATAAATACAACTCTGAGAATAGAATATCACTCTCACCTGCCACATCATAACCATGTAAGCACCACGTCATTAATTTTCAAATTTTTTTTTTGCTTATTCACCTTTTCTCTTAAGCATTTTCTTAAAATTTATTACACTAATCAATTAATTTAAAATACATTTTAAAATCAAAATTGCCCCTTCTTCTTCCACCCCTTCTCTTCTACTAACCCTCCCCTACTCTTTCTTCTTTCTTGATTTTCACCATTTTCAACCTACACTAGCTTCTTCTTTTTTCCCGAATTTACAGCCTTCAATAGTTATTTTCTTCTTCAACATTCATCAAAAAAAAAAAAAATTAAAATAGCATACTTACTTTTTCTTCTTCGAACCCTCTCTCTCCCACAAATCTGCCCCTTGGAGAATAATATTTTGTGAAAGTTATTTTTTTCTTAACAACTCAAATGAAAAATGAAGGTTCTGTAAGAAAGTTGATAGACCCACGTTTTTTACATCACAACTAATTGGATTCAAAATTGGTTACTTAAAATTCAATAAAGTTTACATTTAATAATATGAATTAGGTGTTGGGTTTTGTGATTAGTGAAGGGCAGGTGAGGTGAGGGATGAAGATGAAGGAAAAAATTTAATATGGAAGAAGAAAGGTATAAGGAGTGTTTTAATGGGGAAGAAGACAATTGGGGAAGATAGCAAAATAAAGAGAGAACAAAAAGATTAAATATTTTATAAAAAAAAAAATAATTGAACCCACAAATTTCATTTACTTCTAAACAAGAAATTTCACTTTTTCTTTAACTTTAACTTATAATTTTTTTTTAAAATTATTAGTTATATATTGGCCAATAAAAAAAATGTCATGTGTATGATTTTACCTTTCAGTTTTTTTATTTTTATTATTTCACGCGCTTTGAGGAGTGTGAATACACTCACTTTGCCACGTCAGCTCTTAGGGTGATATTTAATCAGTTCGAAATTGTTAAGAGGGATATTTAAACGTCTGTATAGTTAAAGTACTAAATTAAATTTTGCTGTCAAGTTTATGTGGATTTTTATGTATTTTCTCTTTGAAGAACACCTTGTTGACCAACATTAATAAATCATATCAATATGATAGGATATGTGAACAAATTAATTAACAAAATAAGTTGAATGTTGATAACACAAAGTCATGATAATTCAATAGAATTCATGAGTTATCTAATAAGATAGCTTGATTAAAAATAATATGTGTTGACACCCAATTTTGGCCCTCTACAATATAAATTAATCATCGAGTCTCTTTAATCCCAAACGATTTGAAATAATTAGTTTTTATAAAATTGAAAAAAAAATATTAAAGTAATTTTAGTGTTTTTTATAATTTTAGTCTATGATTAGTACTCTGTTTGTTTTTCTCATATAGCATGTTGATTCTTTAGTCCCTCGTGCATTGTTAATGGTCCAGTTTTATTGTGTATCGATTTTGTTTTAGTTCTCTTAAAAAGCATGTGATTAGATTGCATCATTTTAGGATTTGATCAAGTTTGGTTTTGTCTGCTTCTCTGATTAAATGTGCCTAGCTAATACTTGTTGTTTGTCATGTTTAAAATTTCAAGGAGTTATTTTCTTTTCATTCTTGTTTTGATTAGTAGAGTCTTTTATTTCATATGCTTTTGTATGAAAAAATAATTTTGCATTGGTTTAAGGAGATTGAAGCTTTGTTGTTTGTTGACTCATCATCTCTGTCGTGTATTAATCCTCACTTCCATGTATTGCATGTGACGTTTTGCGGAGTCTAAGTCAGACTCTTTTAATCATCTCCCTGCAAGGGTATCAAGTCAGCCTCATATTGTTTGAAGGTGAAAAAGAAACTGATACAAGTCTCGAAAAGTCCAAAAATGGATTGTTTACACTCAGTATACAGTGATATACAGGTCCAGAGTATCGAAGTACAGGGCTGAGGCGAGAATACAGGTGTTTGAAAGCTGAATTTGGTTGTATACATAGGTATACAAATACAATAATATACACTTGGTGTATACACAATATTTCAGCAGCAGAAATGGGCCAAAAGCCCAAATTTTTACTGTAGCAGGATTTTATTAGAAAATAGGGCAGGTTTGGGACAAAATCCAGATTAATCCATAGCAACAGTTAGGCCCAAAATCAGCCCAGGCAAACAGATTTCTGATTTTGGACCCAATAGGCCTTTTTTTTTTTTTGGGTATTCTTGATAATTTTGAAATTTATCTATTATTGTATATTTGATATTTATTTTTTTAACTCTAACCATTGTTTTTAATTTGGTTTCATTTAATTAAATTTCCAAAAGATAGTCGTTTCTTCTTTTTTATGTTTAAATTGAAATATTTATGCTTTATTTATTCCTTACTTATTTATGTTGTTTGTCAATGTAATTAAATTATTTTCTTAAGAATTATTTTAAGTTTATTTCCTTTTAAGTACATGAAAAATGGTTTTTCTTTATTTTATTAATTTTAAATTTTGGTCAAAAGTCAAATATTTAGTCAAGTCGCAGGTCAACCGCACGTTAGGAGACAAACTAAAAGGCGACTCTTTGTAAATCATTTTTTCTTTAAAATGTTAAATTTATTTTTTGAAACTAAAGTCTATTTCGTTTTTAAACGTAAAACAATGATCTATTTGTGAGTTAGGTCCTTTTTTTGGAATGTGTTTTACGTTGTTTTGGAAGCATCGTCCAATTGATTCAAGTTTTCCAAATATCAGATCAAATTATATTGATAAAATTTGAATTTTTCAAGTTCGAGTTCCTACTCCCAAAGAACACCTGACCCGAAGGGTCCTACTCCTCGAGAACGCCTGACCCGAGGATGCCTAACCCGAGGAGGGCCTACTCCCCGAGAATGCCTGACTCGAGGACGCCTGACCCAAGGATGCCTGACCCGAGGACGCCTGACCCCGAGGATACCTGACCCGATGATGCCTGACCCAAGGACGCCTGACCTGAGGATGCCTGACCTGAGAACGCCTGACCCAAGGATGCCTGACCCCATAACGCCTGGCCCGAGGATGGCCTGACCCGAAGATGCCTAACTTGAGAACGCCTGACCCGAGGATGCCTAACCCGAGAACGCCTGACCCGAGAACGTCTTACCCGAGGATGCCTGACCCGAGGATGCTTGACTCGAGGATGCCTGACCCGAGAACGCCTGACTCAAGGATGCTTGACCCACCCAAGAACGGCTGACCGGAGGATGTCTGACCTGAAAAGACCTGACCCGAGAACTCCTGACCAGAGGATACCTGACCTCCCCGAGGACACCTGACCCAAGGAATCCTGACCCGAGTATGCCTCACCCGAGAACGCCTGACCAGAGGATATCAGACCTCCTCGAGGACGCCTGACCCAAGGAGGGCCTACTCCCCGAGAACACCTGATGTTGACACCCAATTTTGACCCTCCACGATATGCATTAGTTTTCAAGCTTCTTAATTTTCAAATGATTTAAAATAATTAGCTTTATAAAATTCAAATATTTTTCAAGGCTATTATAAGCAATTTCAGTCGGTTTTTATAGTTTTTAAGTAATAAATATATTTCATATAATTATATATATAATTAGTATAAATTATAAATATTCGAAAATATTTTTATTAGTTTAGTTTGGTTTAAGTCATAGTTATAATTTTGAGTTAATTATTAATTATTTTATAATTAAATTAATTATTCTATGTTATTAAAATTAAGAAGCTTGTTAATTAATTAGTTAACTCATCTTATCTAGATTTTAGCCGAATTTGAAAGTTAAATTCAATTTGGCTAAGTTAGTAACCTCGATTGGCCATTTGCAATTCGATTTGGTCAAATTGTTAATTCATTTGGCTTTACCTTACTTTAAACTCATAAAGAAACCTTAATCTTGTACTCATTCCCAATTCTTTCAGCCTTTTAACAACATTTCCAGCCGACCCAGCCTTTCCCTTTTCAAAGATATCCCCAACCCAATTAATCTCAGCCCAATTTCAATAACCCAACTCTTTTCTCTCCGACCCGGCCCAATCTTTCTTTTCATTCACATCAGCAGCGTGAAAACGACAACGACAACGTCAAATTACACAGAAAAGGAGACGGCATCCCGCTCCAATGTTCATATCGACAATATTATGCGTCAATTCAAGCGGTGTCAACAATTCCAATCGATTCCAACTCACAGATGCAGACGAAAAGCTGCAGGTTCACTTTGGACGCGTACAGAGTAGGATTCTTGTCTTCTTCCTCAACGTCCCTCTGCAATAGTACTGTTCCAGCGCCGATAACAGTGACATTTTCATCCGATGTCGTAGAATGGCAAGGACATTGGATTCATCCGCAGCGTCCAATCAATTCGAATTTGTGAGAATTCTGGGAGGATATTCCCTCATTTTTTCAGATAGGATTTGGAATTCAAATTTTTCTAACTCTTATCCGAAAATACCCTTGTCCTTTTTCCCCCCAAAACAACCCTAGAAATTCAAAAATTCTGCCCAAATTTCGTGTTTGTTGTTTCTCTTTCGTGGTGGAAGGATCGTGGCTGCTAGCTTGCTGTTCTCAGTTCACTGCCCCCGAAAAGGTAAACTTATTTTGGTTCTTATTCGTTTTAGTTGGTTTTTGAAAGCTTTTAGGGTCGATCTCTTTCTTTTCCATTACTCAAGTTTCTTTCTGTAGACTTATTACTGTTGTTTAATGATATATTGATCTGTTTCAAGCTGGGTGTGTTTAGTTTGTTGAAATTTGAATTTGTGTGTATGCTTGAGATATGAGTGTTGTTAATAGTTTAATTGTCTTCTGCGTTACTAAATCTACAATGCTAATGATCCTGCAGTCATACAACTCAGCCTATATGTTTCTGCTTGGAGTTCTTTAATCCAATGTGGCTTGTAGTCAAATAATATCTAATCGGAAATGAGTATGTAACCTACATTACATTGATTCTAATATAATTTCTAATTTCTTAGGTGATGATTTTTGATATATAATGACGTCGTACTTGCGAGTTTATTCATGAGTAATTATTAGGCCAATAGAAATACTTATATGTAGTCTTTATGTTCCAATGAAGTCTGCAATGTTGCTGCTCATCCGAACGATTCAGAATACATGTTTACTTTCTCTCCTGCTCGAGGATATGTCTTGATCTCTGTTATTGCTCAATCTGAAACTCCCTCGTGTCCAATTGTGTTATTAACCCTTTGTCTGTTGTAGTATTGTAATTAAATTTTCTTCCTCCTTGATTACAATATGGTCGTGATTTTGTTGTTACAAGCTCGAATTTTAGGTTGTATTTTGTCTTAAGTTCGTGGTTGCTTTTAGTTTCATATTTAGCTTAACTCTCATTCATCTACTCACCTTTTCTGTTACGATTTATATCACCTTGTTTCGAACATTTTTCGGTATTCTTTTAGTCTAGCGTTGCTTCAAATTTTGCCATCTAAATCTAGTTTTACCCCCCGCTATTCATTTGAAGTTCTGTATTCTTACCTCTTACATTGAGCCTATATAAATATAATATCTACTGTTAATATATGCCTAGCATGCTCCCATCATTTTGTTTCGATTTTGTTGATAATTTAGCTTTAAGTAATATGTCTTACTAATTTTACTTAGATAATTTAGCTTGTTTAATAATATCTCTAGTGGTCATGTAAATATCTCTTTTAATTATTATATTTATCCCAATATGTTTATTTGTTTATTAAGATGTAGCTCTTTATTCACTTGTCTTAGAGCTATGTATTGCCAGCAAACCCCTTTCCAGATTCCCCTCTCTATTTTGTTGTCATTATTTAATGTCATTGTGGCTGATTGTATTGAGGTATAACTAATAAATTTGTTGGTATACAATTTGATGATTTCTCATACTTTGAGTAGAGCTTTACTCCTCTTAGTTTAGCAATGTTGAATTAGCTCTTCTTGAATTAATCATGTGTTTTTGTGTAAAATAGAAGAACTAGAGGTATTTCCTTTATTGGTATGTGCTTGTTGACAATTAACTCCCTTCTAACTTGAATTGTAACACTGTTAAGGTAATTCCTTGTGACAAATATGTTTATGTTTATTAAAAGAAAGAATTTATGCCTAATCAATTTTCCATCTATCTTTATCTTTGTAATGTTGCACTTATATTATTTTTTAAAGAGTTCTTTTGAATACACGGTTTAATTGGGTCGTATTTCACCTAAGATCACCTTACTTCATTAGCTTAAATGCATATTTTGGACTATAACTTCTTTGAGTGTCAAATGTGTGAATTTTAAATGCTATTTAACCGGTGATAAAATGTGTTAGTTTCTTTTGTTTAAGTCACTTAAGAATTGTGATTTAGAGTAGCTTTTCCATGGTTACTTATTAATTTTCTTTTCTTTCTTGTTTTACCGTATGTAAATCTGCCCGAGTGTTCACGGACTCCATCGCATCTCTTGCCATTCGTTGATTGGATTGAGTCAGCCGACAGTGGAATTGAAGAACAGGTCCCTGAAAGTCGATATGCATGTGTTCAAGAGCCCAAGAAGGGTTGTATACACGATGTATACAGCAACATACGTGAGATATGAGGTGATATACAGTGATATACACTCACTTTATACGATGTATAAACGCAGCAAAAATGGGCCAAAAGCCCTCCTTAAGTTCAAGTTTTGTATTAGTGTTATAATTGGTCCAAAGCCCCATATATTTTTAGTATTATTCTATTAGTTTTAGGATAGGGAATTGGGCCAAAAGCCTACTTATCTTTGACAGATTTTTGTTAGTCTTAGGACAGGTGCAGAAATTAAGCCCAAGTACTGGCTTAGACAAACAGAAAAATCAGACTTGGGCCCAAAGCTCTCTCTCTCTCTCTATTTTGTTTGTTCTATATTCGTTCAATTGTTTTTATTTTCACTTATAGATTAGTTAATTTTAAAGTTTTTTTCCTAATTCAAATTCCCCAAAACATAACCATTTTGAATTAACTATTTAAAATTAAGTAAATATTTTTCTACTTTGACTTTCAAGAATAATTTGCAAAATGTTTTTACTTAAAGTAGTATTTTAATTTTCCCCTTTCCTCTTTTAAGTCATTTTTTATTTTATTTTTTACTTCTTCATTAGCCTTCTTTAAAAGATTTAGCAAAATATTTTAATTACCGGATAACCGCAAGTTAGCGGATGTTTTAGGTGCTTTCAAAACCTTCCTAAAACATTAATATGTCACCCCGAACCACCTTTAATGTTTTCATTAATTTTTTTGTTTTTAATTTTTTGAAAAAATAGTTTTCTTAATTTTACATAAAAAATTGAACTGGCGACTCTTAAAACATCATTTTTTTTCTTTTTTAAATAAAAATACTTGACCCCAAGGATGGAATACTCGGAGAATGCCTGACCCGACCGAGAACGGTTGACTTGAGGATGCTTGACCTGAGAACGCCTAACTCGAGGATAACTGACCTAAGGATGCCTGACCCGAGAACACATGACTCGAGGATGATTAACCTGATAAGGGTGACCCGACAACACCTGACCCGAGGATGCTTGACTCGAGAATGCCTGACCCGAGAATGCCTGAAGATCACCTGACTTAAGAATGTCTGACCTGAGAGCGCCTGACTCGAGGATAACTGACATGAGGATGCCTGACCTAAAGATGCTTGACCCGAGGATGACTGACCTGATGAGGGTGACCCGAGAACGCCTGACCCGAGGATGCCTGACCCGAGAACGCTTGACCATAGAATTCATGACCCGAGCATCCCTGACCCGAGAATGCCTGACCCTAGAATGCCTGACTTGAGAATGCCTAACCCGAGAACACTTGACCCGAGGATTCTTGACCTGAGAACGTCTGACCCGCGAACACCTGACCCGCGAACGCCTGACACGAGAACACTTGACTCGAAGACACCTGACTCGAGGATGCCTGACCTGAGAACGCCTGACCCGAAGATTTCTGACCTAAGCATGCCTGACCCAAGAATGCCTGATCCGAGAATGCCTGATCCGAGAATGCCTGACCCGAGAATGCCTGACCCGAGAATGCCTGACCCGATGATGCCTGACCCTAAAATGCCTGACTCGAGAATGCCTTACCCTGCGAACGCCTGATCTGCTAATGCCAGACCCGCGAACGCCCGACCCGCGAACACTTGACCAACGAACGCCTGACCTGAGAACGCCTGACTCGGAGATGCCTGACCTGAGGATGCCTGACCTGAGCATGCTTGACCCGAGAATGCTTGACTCGGGGATGCCTGACCCGCGAACGCCTGACCCGCTAACACCTGACCCGAAGACACCTGACCCGAGAACGCCTGACCCGAGGATGACTGGCCTGAGCATGCCTGACCCGAGAACGCCTGACCCAAGGATACTTGACCTGACGACGACCTACTCCTCGGGTCAGGTGTTCTCGGGGTGCAAGCGTCATCGAGAAGTATCTAAAAAAACTCGAACTTGAAAAATTCAAATTTTATTAATATAATTTGATCTGATTTTTGAAAAGTCCCCTAGGTGAATATCTCACAAACTTTACCGAATTGGCCATGTCCCACATAATGTTCTCTTTTTATGATTCTGAAACAAGTAGAACACATTCCAAAACAATGGCCTCACTCATGACAAATGGCCTAGTACTTTAGTTTCGAAAAATAAATTTAACTTTTTTAAGAAAAATCGATTTACAAAGAGTTGCCTCTTAGTTTTTTAAAATTTCTTTACTTTTCAAAAGACTTTAACAAAAGGTGTTAGAAACTTGAAGTCCCCGCAAACATGTGGTTGACCTGCAACTTGACTAAATATTTTGACTTTTGACCAAATTTGAAAATTAATAAAATAAAGAAAAACCGTTTTATGTACTTAAAAAGGAAATAGACTTACAATAATTCTTAGAAAAATTATTACATTGACAAACAACATAAATAATTATGTAATAAATAAAGCTTAAATATTTCAATTTAAACATAAAAAGGAAGAAACGACTATCTTTTAGGAATTTAATTAAATTAAACCAAATTAAAAACAAAGGTTAGAGTTAAAAAAAAAAATCAAATATACAACAATAGATAAATTTCAAAATTATCAAAAATACCCAAAAAAAATGGGCCTATTGGGCCCAAAATCAAAAGTCTGTCTGCCTGGGCTGATTTTGGTCCTAACTGCTGCTGTGGATTAATATTGGCTTTGGCCCAAACCTGCCCTATTTTCTAATAAAAACCTGCTGCAATAAAATTTTGGGCTTTTGGCCCATTTCTGCTGCTGAAATACTGTGTATACACCAAGTGTATATTACTGTATATGAGATGTATTTAACCCTTTTTCCCTGTATATCAGACTGTATACCATGTGTATACAGCCTAATTCAGTTTTCAAACACCTGTATTCTCGCCTCTGCCTTGTATTTCGGTACTTTGGACCTGTATATCACTGTATACTGTATGTATACAGTCCATTTTTGGACTATTCGAGACTTGTATCAGCTTCTTTTTCACCCTCGGACAAGATGAGGCTGACTCGATGGAGATGATGAAAAGAGTCTGACTATGCATTACATGGAAGTAAAGATTAATACACGACAGAGATGATGAGTCAACAAACAATAAAGCTTCAACTCCTTAAACTAATGCAAAATTATTCTTTCATACAGAAGCATATGAAATAAACAAACTCCTTGAAAAGAGAACTAAAACAAAATCGATACTGATCAAAACAAGAATGAAAAGAAAATAACTCCTTGAAATCATAGAAGCAGACAAAACCAAACTTGATCAAATCCAAAAATGATGCAATCTAATCACATGCTTTCTAAGAAAACTAAAACAAAATCGATACACGATAAAACTGGACCATTAAAATTCATGAGGGACTAAAGAATCAACATGCTATAAGAGAAGAACAAATAGAGTACTAATCATAGACCAAGGATTCAAGCTTAGGACGACAATGAAAAAGCAACATAACCAAGAGCTCTTAAAACACAAATGATTAATGTCAAAGTAAACTGATTCTTCTTTCCACTTGTTTACACATAGACAGAGGTAGCACGAAAAGAAAACCTGACATCAAGGTTGTAGATCAAGTTAAAAGACAATTTTTATCAAGTCGAGAACAAGATATCATGAGTTAAAGCCGAAGTAGACATGAATAGCATTCAAGTTGTGCGAGAACAGAAATCAACCCTACGAGACTAAGCTAACATATATGAGAATCAAAAACGAAAGAGAAGACAACCAAGACTAGGAATAAACAATGAAGAAACAAAATGTGCAACCAGTGCTCTCAAAATCACCACCAAACGAGCAAAACCAGACAGAGATTTAGCTAGCTTTATAGATACGTAATCGAGCCAACGAATCTATACAATACCAAAGGAGCTTCATTCTCATGCTTACAGCCCATAAATTTACAAGAAAACAGTAAACGAGGAACCAAATACATTTAGCAGTAGAACCTTTACCAAAATATAACAACCATATTGAAACGGAATACCAGAGGAGGAAAAATTACCTTTCTGAGTTGCCGGAGACGACTCTACCACCATCACGTGAAAAGAAACTCGATGAAAGATTCAGGCGAAAGGAGAGCAGAGAGCTTAAGACGAGAACTCAAGATTCGAAATAGAGTATCGAAATTCTTCTTTATAAACCTGTATGACTGTATTCTTTTGCTTCTCTAAAGTATTTTCTCCTTTTTTTCAACAGTGAACGAACAAAAGCATTTATAGTGGTTTGAATTCGAAATTCGAATTCCAAGATTGACAACCAAGAATTCAAACGGTCCAATTTCAAGAGAATAAGGAGCGAGTGGTGAGATTTCAACACCTAGCCATTGGTCTTGTCCGCGCAATTGATGGGCTGAATCGCGAAGAAGAAGACGAGTACGGATGGGATCGTCTTTTGCACGCGAGGAAGAAGAATGGGGTCGTTTTTTTTGTACTGGGTCGGGTTAATTGACTCTTATTGGAATGGGTCTTTGGGTTCTGGGTGTTTCTGGAAATAATTGGGTATTGGGCTGCTGGATTTGGCCCAAAAATGGGTTTAAATGTGAGGTAGAAAAGAGGTTAGATTGGAAATTGAGAATTTGGCCCATTTGATTGCAATTATAGGCAATTGAACTTAAAAATATAACCAATTTGATCTAATTACTTAACTTGGCCAAATCTTAAATAAGACTAATTAACGAGCTTCTTAAACTTAACGAAATGAAACAATTAATTTAATGAAAAACTAGATGATTTAAAATTATAACCATAATTTAAAATAAAGTAAATTAATAAAATAATTAACTAAAAAATGTAAAATCTTTTGAGATGATTTTCAAATATTTATAAAATATACTAATTATATAAAAACATACTTATCATTTAAAATATTATAAAAATGACTAAAATTACTTTAAATATCTTGAATTTTATATAAACTAACTATTCGTATAAGCTAACCAATTTGTGAAATTAAAAAAACTCTTACGTAAGTTACGTCAATTTTTTCAGGCAGAAAATAAAGTCTTTTCCATTCTTACTAATTGTGGAATCGATGTCTCAATGTGATGCAACTCTTTTCATTTTAGATGAGGAAAACATATCTCATTCGATTTTGAAATAAATTATTATTCTTGTTCCATGAGCACCCCAAGTTTTGGGATCCTTTACCCGTTGAATATGTTTTAAAACATAAAAAAGAAAAAAAGGGAAGTTGAAAATTCATTAATCATTAAATGTGAAAATATAATAATTAAATTAAGAGAAATGAGTATTTCAAAAATGAACTGACGATGTAATTTTGTTGTCCATTGTCAATAATCTCTATATTTAATTGTTTGAAAGTAGAGGTAAGATTAGTATATACGGTAGTGATGTATGTCTAATAGTGTAGTTTATCCTTAAAAATATTCGGTCTAATCTTTTTCCAAATCTTATATTTTGATTCTCGAAACATTGAATAATTTAATAATATTAATGATATAACAAAAAAAACTTTTAGTTGTAATAAAATACATATTAATAAAGAGTGCTAAAATATTTATCAGCATTTTAGTAATCGTTTTTGGATCCAATGTCAGTATAGACTTTAAAGACATTTACAAAGAGTATTAATTGTCACTAAAGAAACATATTCAATTTTAATTAAGCTATTAGCACTAATTAATTATTATTAAAGATTATTTTTGAGGACCATCAACAGAAAATTAAAAACTTGTCATGAAAACTTAGGCGAACTTTTGTATGCGGGAAGTTGAATAATTGCTTATTTTACTTGTTCTTTTTCTTTGATTTGAGAGATTTTATGGATATATTATACGATTCTTTGAACATTTAAAATCAAAATTGATAGTTCCGTGCAAGTAATCTGAAAATAGACAATGATGGTTCAATCTAATAAAAAATAAAAGAGATCATTTTTTGGTGATTGAGGCACAATTGTGAAGTAATACACAAATTTTTATTACCGCATAAACAAGGCATTAATAAAGTGAAAGCTCATAAAAAATGGTAAAAAATATAAATAAGAAATAAAATAATATCAAAACAAGTTTCATGCCTACTGAACACATACTAGGCTATTCGGGTAAACTTTGATCGATCATTAGTCAAAAGCCAAAGCCCCTTTTAACAACAAGTAAGCATGTTTTCTTATTTAAACACTTGAAATATTTTTTTCATCATCAATGACAATGAGCAAGAAATATTTTTATTAAAGCATAGTAATATATTTCATATTCGTTTCATTTTTCATTTGTTCTTATTATATTCAACAATTACATTTGCAAAAATAACAATATATCCAGTGAAATCAGTACAAATCAAAAAGAATTTATATATTATATATTTAAGAGAGAAAGAAACAAATACCAAATTCAATCCTCAACATTAGTGTTCTTATTCCGTTTATAGTTGAGGTCGATATTCATTTGTCAACTTCTGATTAAATTAATAGTATATGACAGCAGTCACGTGGACTCATCAAATTAGAAGAAAATTAGATTAATCTTCTAAAGAATCAAATTATTTTATCAAAGAAAATATCTGCTGGGCAGAGTAAAAGTAAACAAAAAGGAAAAGAATACAATTAAAGAAAATCCCAATAAAATAATAATTTTTTTCTTGAAATCCTATTATAATGCCATGGCTTTGAAGCATGATAAGTTTTTTAGGAGGCATTCATTTGATGGTATGCCCAAATTTTTTCCTTTTTTCTTGAATTTCCTTCATTGGGTATTCTCAAGATTTGATTTTTATTTATTGTAGCATTGAAAACAAGGAAACCTAATTGTGTAAAGAGTGAGAAAGCAGAAATGGGGAAGTCAGTGAAGTTTGAAGGTATAAGTGAGGAATTGCAGAAGATAATAGATGCTAATATGGACAAAGTGGGAGCAAGACGTCATGCTAGGGATGCTTTTAAGGATATTCAATTGTCAATTGATCATTGTCTCTTTAAGGTACTGCTTAGTTGATTGAAGAATTAACCTAAATATTCATCCACCTGACTGATTAAGCTAATAATAGATGTATATAATCTATGTATACCGGCTAGAAAAGTAAACAGTAAATTTGTCTGACTATTTGTGTAGACATCCCTATTTGATGGTTTTAGTAGAAAAAGATTCATTGTCAGCTTTAAAGATTGGATTTTGATTGCTTCTGACTTGATAAACTGGATATAAGAGAATTCATTTGGTCACACTGCTAGTTTGGGATTGATTGAGGCATGTATATTTTACTTGTCAAAATGATGTTTGGGATTGAGATTTAGTTAATTGATTGATTAGTTGACTGAACAGATTGTCTTGTGTTGATGAAAGTAGAAAGTGTATCTTACTTGGGACTAAGAGATTGATTATTGTCAACTTCAAAGGGATTGGCATAGTTGTGTGGAACCTAAAATCTTGCTCTATAGACTGCAATCCTGCTTAAATTTCCACCCTTTTCTTGATAGGATTGTATAACATGCATATTACACCAAGATTATATGAAGCATCTACAGATAGATCATCTCGAAGAGAGGGGATTTAAGTTGTTCACTATTCACTCAACGCATAAGTTCATGTTTGACCTTTATATTCAAGGGCATAACAAGACCAACCGTTCCCTATTTCTGTCATTAGTTGATTAAAACAGCAGTAATACATTTTACTGATTGAAAAAGCATCAGTACTACAGTTTTTTCCTAATCAAAGGGCAGAAAAATCAAAGTTTTACTAGCTCAAAAAGACCTTTAAGAAAATTGCCTTAACCCAGTTTACTATCCAATGAAAATCAAGTGGTTTCTGTTCTCTTTTCTTCTTTCAATTCTTAAAATAATGAAAGGACACTTGTGGTTGATGTATTCTGAGGAATGGTATCATTTGTGTGATAATTTGTTTAAGTATGTGCAATCGAGTTATGACAGTTGAGACTTTATAAACACTTCTTCAACTTTCTAATTTTTCAGCGACTGCAGATAGTGCTAATGAGGAACTGAATCCTTTTAGAAAGTGTCACGTTTCTTACTTGTTCTTAATCTGATTTAATGATTCTTTATTTGCTATCACACAGATGCCACATGCTAGATTGAAGATGAAGGAGGTAAACCTTTTCTCTTACGTCCTCATTTTCCAGTCTTGAAAATTCAAGTTATTCTGGAAGCATCCTATTTCTTTTCTAAAACAAAATGATCTCTTGTGTAATTACTTCTGCATGTACTTTTTCTTTTCATCCTTTCTCTTTGAATTCTTGATGAAGCTAATATGACATCTCATAGTTACTTCAATGCCTTTTCTAGCGCAGCAAGATTTTTTTTGTGTGCAACAATATCTTTAACACTTATAACTTACAACAACAACATACCACCCAATGTGATCCTACAAGTGGGGTATGGGGTAGTGGTGTGTATGCAGCCTTACCCTGCCTTGAGGCTCAAGTAAAGCAATACAAAAATCAAGTATGTAAAGCAATTAATACCTATAACTTATCTTAAGAAAATTGGACCTTGCCATGAAAGCATCTTATAAAATTGTGAATTAGAATATGACAAGATACAGTCATCTTTTTTTCTCTAATAGTCAAGAAGGTTTTATTTTCTTAAGATTATGGGGGACCATGCAGTGTGAAATTAATTTCAGGACATCAAATGAAACGTGATTTCCAATCATTTAAATTAGTTATTCTGTCATGTGAATGAAATATGTATCGCTGTACAAATTTAAAGGGGAAAGAAGAGAGTAACTGTGGAAAGATCTGTTTGGTTAAAGAGTTCTAATTTTTGTGAAACAAATTGAATGAAGGCGGTAGTTATCTCAACTTTTTCAATATGGAATGAAGGGGATAGTTTGAGAAAGATGACTTAATTCACCTGAACTATGCACTATGACTGGATATTGTCTTCCTTTTCCTAGTAGTGCCAAGCAGATGAGAAGAGTCTAAATATATGGTAATTTATGGCATCTAATATTAGCATTTTGGTATAATATTCATGATTTGTTATGTGTTTTACTTTACATAGTTCTGTGAAATTTGGTGGCGCAGTCATATGAGGTTAATTCTCGAGGACTAGAGATCTTCTCTAAAAGTTGGCTTCCAGAGACAATCCCCCCCAAAGCCATGGTATACTTCTGTCATGGTTATGGTGATACATGCACATTTTTTGTTGAAGGTTTGTGGTTGGCAAACACGTATTAAGTCTCAGACTAGTATTTCTTGGGAGATTGTTCCTGAAACTTGTCTTTCTTCTTAGGCATTGCAAGAAAACTAGCATCTTCCGGTTATGGAGTATTTGCCATGGATTATCCTGGATTTGGTCTTTCAGAAGGTCTTCATGGCTATATACCAAGTTTTGACAAGTTAGTTGATGATGTCATTGAGCATTACTCGAAGGCGAAAGGTACAACTTCCCCCAGTGAACTTATTTATCATCTTTTTCATCTCATGGATTCTTTTGATAGGTCCGAGACTCTGGTAAACTGTAGAAGCCAGAATTAATTAGTTAAGGAAAAGATATACCAACTAAAAAAAAACAAAATCTGATGAATGCAAAAGCTAAGAATTGAACGCATGAAAAGACAAAAGACAATATTTAAATCAAACATTCAGTTGGAAGAGACTATCCTACTGAGCTAAGCAATGGATGAGCTTAAAGTGTCTTGCTAATGGAGTAAACATTCATCTGTTTGATTGAACTTCTGGCACTTTCTTTCTAAAAAAAATGTTGTGTTCAGCTTATTATGGTCATAGATGAATAGTCAATTTTGTCAAGAAGAAAGATTGAGAGAGTGAACTATTTAAAAAATGCATGTTGTGATTTTGTTCCTTGTAGAATGAAAAAGGCCTCAAAGTTTGACAGTGTATGTAACTGTGTGACAAACTAAAAGATCATATCCTATTACTGTTCCAAATCAAATTTGAACTCACAAATTCATTATTTATTCATAACTTGGAGTATAACTCATGGTGCTAAGTTACCTCATCCTTCTTCATTTTTGTCAAGCAATGTTGATGACTAAGGCATTAAATGATGAACAGCAGATCCCCCGTGTGTTCCTTCCACATTCTAAAATGTTTAGGGTATGAAGAAGTCTGTCATGTACACCAAACACCCTCACTTGTTATTCTATATTTCTGCTCCTACTTTGACATTAGGTATGTAATTAATGAGTAAATTTGAAAATATACTTAGAAATAAGAGGGCCCAAGTTGGACAGAGGCGAAGCCACGGTCACAGAAGGGGTTCAACTGAATCCCCTTCGCCAAAAAATTGTACTATATATGCATCTATATAAAAAGTCTTCTTTATGTGCATATATATAAATTGTTGAATCCCCTAGACACAAGAGTGCATTTCTTTAGATCTCCTTAAGGAAAGCAAGAATTATATTGAGAAAACCTAGAGAGGAGTTTAAGTAAACACTACGGGAACAGAGGGAGAACTTTTTTGGCAGTTGAATGAAACCAAATTAGTGTCAGTCATTCGAGTTGATCTTCTAAGTATTAGCAGGGGCTTTGAACATTGGGCATGCTGACAATGTTGGAACATGGTCATTATTGGTCAAGTCCCATTATGATGTGACATCTCCTAAGGTAATCGGATAGTGAAATAGAATAGATTCATCTTTCATACCAGAGAAGTTAGATTTTTAGGTATGCCATATGCAGGGTGTTGCTCATTTCTGGAGATGGGGGAATTATAACACAGATGTTGTCCTACATTGGACAAAAACATAAAAACTTAGGCTGTATTAACCAAGTTCTTAAATCTGATGTCTCCATGAATGTATTATACCTAATACAACTCTCTCCTGGCAAATGACATCTCATATACGTCTGGGCAAGAGGTCCCAAAATCAAGTAGTGGAAAATAACCTAATTACATCTTATTCTTCTTGACACACTACTGAAAAAGCAATTGACAGTTAAATGCTGGCTGCAGAAAATCCAGAGATATGCAACCTACCAAGCTTCCTATTTGGGCAATCAATGGGTGGAGCAGTAGCTCTGAAGGTGCACATGAAGCAACCTGATGCATGGAACGGCGCTGTTCTTCTCGCACCGATGTGCAAAGTAAGTTTCTGGAGACTATTCTCAATTTTAATTGATGTTATCGTCTTAATTAGATCCATAGTTTTGAGTGATGAATGGTATTGTTGTACAGATTGCAGATGACATGGTACCACCATGGTTAGTTACACAAATTCTAGTGGGCATAGCAAAATTTCTTCCAAAGCAAAAGCTAGTTCCGCAGCAGGATCTAGCAGAGTTTTCATTCAGAGATGTGAAGAAGAGAGAACAGGTATGTGGTCTTTCTATTCTGTAACAGCTCTTAGACATATGTCAATTTTAGGACGGGAAGAGTACATGATATTAGAGGTTAGTAGTACAATAGTTGTTTAGAAATTTATAGTCGCCATTAGCTCTCTCACTCACCTGAAAAAAGGTTTTTGCATAAGGGGGCTTTCAATTTGAAATGCTTGATTTATTGAACATAATAATTACAATCACCGGCTTCAACATGTTTATATCTCGTGGGATTTCATGTTATAATGTACTCTCTACTGTTT
>JAJOOH010005717.1:0-17800 GCA_029582605.1 Solanum gracilifrons
TTACATCTAGAAATTTAGAAAAATAAATAGATATAGATAAAATTTATATAGATTTTAGGCCTCTAATAAAAATTTCGTTTTATGCCACAAATTATGTTGAGCCACCCCTGGCTGAGGGTCTCTCTACCTTCACAAGGTAAGGATAAGAATGTGTAAATACCACCCTCCCTAAATCCGGGGATTACACTGATATGTTATTGTTATTGTACTCCCTCCGTTTAAAAAAGAATGGTCTCCTTTCCTTTTAGTCTGTTTAAAAAAGAATGACATCTTTCCTTTTATGGTAACATTTTAATTTCATCTTTCCACGTGGCATGTTTAAGGCCACAAGATTAAAGGACAATTTAGTGCATTTGACATAACTTTAATTTAGAACCACAAGATTCAAAAGTTTTCTTTATTTTTCAAAACTTTGTGTTAAGTCAAACTAGGTCACTCTTTTTGAAACGGAGGGACTATTACTTTTGGATGAATTCTAGGCTACACTAGTAGTCAGCATAAACTGTAACGGCAAAGAAAAAGCTGCACGAAAAGATACATAGAACCTGGGAATATTTAAGGAAGGTAGTTGAGTAAAGTCATAAATGTCACTATTCATCAACATAATGAACCTAGTTAAATTACTCCATGTCTCTAATTACTTGTTCATTTTTTTTTTTATAATTGTCTTTAATTACTTATGCATTTTGATAAATCAAAAAAGGACAAATTCTTTTTACCTATTGTACTTTCAATTAAATGACTAATTATTTTGAAAAATGTAGAACTTGTCATCCACTTTATAATTAATAGGGGTAAAATAATAAACTCACTATGTCATTAATTATTTTCTTAATATGTGTGTCAATTCAAAAGTGGAGAAGTAATTAGGGACAGAAGAAGTATGTTTATAGAGAAGTCAATCTAGGGATTAATTTGAGCAAAATAGTTGGTGAATTAGGATGTCATTTTCTCAGATATCAAAATGCCCATGATTCAATAACCTAAGACTAGTTTAATAATTAGGGACAGAGGGAGTATGTTTATAGAGAAGTCAATCTAGGGATTAATTTGAGCAAAATAGTTGGTGAATTAGGATGTCATTTTCTCAGATATCAAAATGCCCATGATTCAATAACCTAAGACTAATTTAGTAATTAGAAACAGAGGAAGTATGTTTATAGAGAAGTCAATCTAGGGATTAATTTGAGCAAAATAGTTGGTGAATTAGGATGTCATTTTCTCAGATATCAAAATGCCCATGATTCAATAACCTAAGACTAGTTTAGTTATAATGACAAAGCTATTTCATTATTAGTGACATAATGAGAAACTATGTGGCCCTCATCTACTTTTGGCATAGGTGCAGCTGCACTTAATTTTAACTTTGACCATATAAGTATACATGTAAATTTGACAAAGACCTTATAGTTGAATTTGTAATTTTAGTCCCTCAAATATCGATAAATTGCAATTTTCGTCCTTGCTATATCTGACTAAACAAATATAACCTTCAATTAATTGAGATGTGTATCTTTGATTCATTTGCTGGCGAATCTTCGTAAATTTTAAAAAATATATACCATTCCATCATTTGACTACCCTGGTATTAGGTTAAGTTTGTACATTAGTCCATATTAAAGGGTAATATAGTCATATTTTTCACCAACTCTTTATTATAGATTCACCTATATTTTGTAGCATTAAAACATTATACTAAAATAAACTGAAAAATCAGGAGTATCAATTAGTCAAAGGGAGAGGGTGCTTTATTAGTTTGACCCTTCATATAACCTAAAGAAAGTTCATAATAATAACATGGGAGGACTTCTAGGCATGTGGTCACATGAGTCCTAGCCATGTGAAACTATTCAATTCCCAATTAAATCAAAGTTAATGATCTTTCTATTTGACAAGATTACCCTTTGGAGAAGTTTGTTTTTGGCTGGTCCCTTGGTAATTTTCTTCACCTGGCAAAGGGTAGTTTAGTACTTTCGCAAGGTTTACAGTGTGGTACTTATCATGTCCTGCATTAAAGATTTGGAACTTTGTAATGACCCTTATCCATTTCTTTATTGATATTTCTGGCGATTGATATTTATATTGAAGTCTGATCAAATTAAAATTCGTACAGTAAAATCAAATGAAAAACAAAAAGATAATTTTTGTATTTAATAGATTCAACCTGAAACGTTTTATTAAAATAAAAATATACTTACAACTTCATCACAATTCTAATCGGTAATGACTCTTATCTAATGAATGACAGCTATGAAGACAGGGTGAATCCTTTTCATTATTACATGCATACATAGGTGTAATGACAAATTTTACTAATATTATTTTTCTTAAAGACAGAGTACCTTTGCATGCACAATCAATGGCTCTGTTTAATTGTGATTAAGAAAATACTGATGAAGTTTAACAACGGCTCATAAGATAAATTAATATAAAAATTGATAATCTTGGGAGATGGAAAATATGATTAATTTTTTTTTCATTTTTTATGTTATCTTTGGTCAATTTGCACATATAGGTTACTTATTATCTAATTAAGTAGATGAAATAAAAAGGATCCTGAGGAAATTTTGATAATTATGAATTGATCTGTCTTTTCAAGTTTTCATTGTTGGAACCAGTGAGGAAATATGTATAAGTTTATTGATCTTTTGTATTTTGAGAAATTGTGAATTTATATAATAAATATTATAATATACATAAAAGATGCATTTTTTTAATACAAAATAGTAAATATTTCTTGTATATTTGGCTAACGAATTTAATTATTTTAGCTAAATATGTAAATATTTCCAATTCAAAAATTGACCCTCTAAAATAGTAATGGTAGGGAGTATTTTTATACCAAATTAAAAATAAATGTGAAGGTAGAATTTAAGATAGATCGAGTTAAAATATTATAGTTCAGCAAAAAAAACAGTACGGTTTACTTTGATATAGTGGAGGAAAAAGATAACGCAGTAAAGAATCAAATTAAGGGGGGAAACTCTTTTAATTTGGAATTTTTTTTTTGGCAAATAGTGTTTATCCATATAATTTGTCATTATTTAGCAAATATTTTTGGTAAATAACTCAAATTCTCAAATACTAGAAAAAATTAGTATTTGAGTCATATCTCATTATTTGGAAGCTTATAAAAATTTAAATTCTACACCAAACTATTACTATCTTTTACAAAAATATCATCTATAGTAGTTGTTTGCATTGTATTACATAATTTTTTACTTGAACACCAAAGCAGTGATGAAATATTCAGTAAATATGAAAATGATGAGATGGTTGTTGATGATAATGATGAACAATCGGTTCAGGGTAACTAACTCATGTGTTCGTCTACTTCACGATATATGAAATGATTATTGATGCACTTACTCTGAACTATCACATTGCTCCAGTGTCATGGACAATACTTGTTATTTGTTGCAACGAAGATCCAATAAATATATTGTGGAAGTAATGATAGTTTTTAGAACATATTCATTTCATGGGAGGCGAATTATATTACATATTCATATCCACAATAAAAGAATTAGTGAGACTCCCTTTCTTTTGACATCCCCAATCTTATTAAATTTTGGAAGTCAACTCATTTCACGGGCCTGGTGAAATGTAAATCGACGAAGAGGAATTCACATGGATTTAGGATATAAATCATATTTCTTAAAAGAAGTGAAATATGCTTTCCAAATAGTCAAATACTATGATCAAATACATAGTGAATTTTTATTCAAATAATATTTATCAAAAATATTTAAAAATTTATGACCAAACGCTAACATAATATAATAGACTGGTGTGCTTTGTTGTAATTGAGGAACTGGAACTAAAGAAAAATTGCATCGGGCAGGACAATTAAAATAAGTAGTTAAGAATTAAAAGCTTGTACTTTTGATTTGAATGAGTGAATTTAGTGAGCCCATGTACTAAAACTATTTTTTATTTAATTTTGTTTGGTGTTGTCTCCATATAATTTGTACTAATCTATAGCATGTCTTAAATGGTAAGGTTTAAGGATCGAGCAAACGTACCAAGATGAGTCAAATTTATTAAAGTACGTATTTAATATCATCTTAAAATATTGAATCGAACTCACGAGCTCACTGTAGATTCATGTTCAATTAATATTTACTACAGGAAAAAAAAATTTAAAACACCTCTAACGTAATATATCAAAAATAGCTTAAATTTGTTTTCCTAGATCTTATAGTTTCCCAGCCTTTCTCGGCCTACATGCCCCTCGAAATCAGATTGACTTTTTTCTTGAGGAAGGTCCATTCGCTTTTGTTTTCAAATAAGACTAAGGCGGAGCGAGGGTCTCTTTGTGGTGGTCTTTCACCATCTTCCTTTCACCTATTAAACTCCAATTTTCGAGTTAAAAATATAATTTCTTTCTAACATATTATGGATCATCATTTTTATTACTGTTAATTTTTTTTGGTTAAAAATATCCATTTAAAAAAAAATAAAAAAAATATGAAATGACATATGTGAGACGTTAGTTTATAAGTGACACTCATTTGCCTAAGTATAATAACTCAATCTATCCGTATCGATGCAAAATAATTAAAAAACATATGGAGTTCTTTCTTTGAAACTGATAAAGAAAAGAATATTGAGATTTTTTTTAGTTATGTGGGTCTGCTATTAAATTTAAAATTTGTTTTTAACAAATTTGTTAGATTTAGACACAGAAAATCAAAATAATTATTTGTTATTATACATTAAAAATTGTGTCGATCAAATGAATTATACTAAGGACCAAAAATAACCGACTCTCATACATTTTCAGGACCATTTTGAGCATTTTCTCTGAATGATACCTGCAACGTTTCACTATGTGTTGTACTTTAATTAATTAACAAGTTGTTTTAGTTTAAATCCCAAAAGTTAAACGGGCATAAATAGTTTTATACATTTTTATAGAATTCTTGTTCAAATAACACAATTTATTATTTATTATTTTATTTTATAAAGTTTATTACAGAGTTTTTTTCCAATTTGAATGTCTCTTCTTTCTTTTTCCTTATTCTTCTCAAAAATATTTTCATAATACCATTGTTAAGAAGCATATTTTATTTTATTTATTAAAAATAAATAATAAGGGAGACTGAAAGGCTAGTTTATACTATTTCCAGTTAAGTCAAATTAATAAATAATAAATAGATAAAATAAGAACACTTCCGTTTAAGTTATTCACTATTCTTATCACGGACCATGAAAATTTTGTTGCACCTCAAGAAAATATGATTTTGACAGTCTACACCGAAATACAAATATATATCATGATTATAAATTTCAAATTCATAACTTACATATTACGATCTCTCAAGCCTCCCTTCGAATTATTTTAGACTTTAAGTGTCTATAGGTAAAAATGAATAATAATAATATAGATTTGTGGATAATGGACCTCTCAACATATGGTCGAATACATCATATGTATTGTGGTCTCACCCACAACATTCTTTAAAATTAAAAGGTGCTTTTTAGTGAGGTGATTTATAACGAGGTCCAATGTTTGTGTGTTTTGTCCAAGAACGAAATGAATTAATTATTCAAACTATATAATATAGGACAATTTCTGACAACATGATATTAGTCAACAACGATATCTTTTTTGGTCATTGTACTCAGCTCCATCAATCTTTACTATTTTTAATTTTTCACCTGCCTAGTTATAACCATTCGTAATTGTCACTTGTTGGTGAATACGGAGTGTATAACATGTATAAAATACATATATAATCCGTGTATATAACCATATATACAGGAGAGGCTCTATGCTTTATAAGATAAAGGCTTACGCCTTAGGCCTCCAAATTTTGGGGCCCCAAATTTTTATCAAGAATAAATTACGTGTTAAAAAATTTATAGAAAAAATTGATTATTTGTGATTAAAAGTATAATATTTTAAATATATATTATTTTACCCACTTGAACATCCTTTGTACTTTGTAAAAAATAAGAATTAATAGTGAAAAGTGTTGAACAAAGTACAAAATTCCTTTTTATTTCTTTTTAAATTTTAGTTTCAAGCATTACGTCAAGCATATTAAAATGGGGTATACCAAGTCATCAACTTCTTGAGATTCTATGGTTCTAACTCTTATCATTATTCAATATTTGTCAACTTATTACTTATAGAAATATAATTTGAATAAATATGTATACAAAGTTTGTTTATATTTTAGACCTCGAATTGAAATTTTCGCTTTAGCCCCCGAATTACGTTGAGCCGCATCTGCATATATAATGTATAGATACTATTTATACTAATATACGATGATTAACTAGCAAAAACTTTATACCAAAAAAAATATGCGGGTTGTCTTTTATTATGAATTTTGTCAAGTATGTAGCGTAAAGATCCTTATTAAGGTTAACTCCTCCACCTTATTAACTCTTATATTTTTATTAATATTAATATTAATTCATTTAGTTTGGAGACCCTATGAAGATATGAGATCTTAATTATTCACTCAAAATTAGAATTTGGGATCTTGGAGGTGAGAGCCTTGGATTTGGGGAAATTATAAATTGGGAAAGCTTAAAATTATAATAAATTGTTTAGGTTCATTTAATCTCTTTAACGTGAAAGAAAGGGAGGAGGGAATTACTTGTCTAAGAAATAAATAAAGGAAAGGAAATTTACTCTATACTTTACTTTTTTGGGAGGCGTATTCCAATATTCTCTTGGTTTTACGATCTATATGCTTTCTATTAGTTATAGATTTTGAAGTTAAAACTTGAAAAAATGAGTTTTTAAAATAAAAGTACAACATATTACTTTCTTTCTTTTTTAATGTTTTGTGAGTAGAAGTGGAATTTCTCCCAAAAATTGGTTTGAAGTTCTTGGGCCCCTTAAAATATTGTAAAGATATATTTCCAAAAAAAATTTAAAAAATCATGATCAAACAAATATTTTTAAAAATTGCTAAAATGTTTTGAATTAAAAATTGTCAATTTATTTAGGACTTGTACTTACATGTTATTGTGCTTCCGCTTGGGCCGCATACCCCAACTCGAAGCTTGGCCCAATTATAATGGGCTTGGTTACCAATCTGTTGATTATTGACAACTTATGAGTCATCATAAGAATGTAAAATTGTTCATCAAAATGTAATAGTATATATTGTACGTCATCAGTGTATTTGTCATTCTCTCTCTCTTTTTAACCGATATATGATACCTGCTTTATAGTCTGACTAAAGTTTGAATCGCGTCCTGGAAGTTCATTTTGTGAGCAGTGCTCCCAATAATAAAAAATTTATTTCAAGACTTCATAATGGCCTATGGCCTAGACGTGGCAAATATGACTGATCCAATTGGTATTATAAGACCAAGTAAAATGTTGGAGAGTTTTCTATTGGATTCAGGACCAATTAGCTATTGTTAAAAAGGCTTAGGGATCAGAAAGAACGGTTACGCAAATTATGACGAAACTTTGGCTATCAGTTATCTCTCATCCCATTTCTCTATTCTAGTATCTCATTCCCTTCTAGTTACCTTCTTCTATGTTAATCTCTATGTAGTTAGTGAGTTACTACTTTGTTGTGCGATACTCTACATTGTAACTTATATTTAGCGATAATAATATATATCAGTGCTTGTATTGGAAATCGAATTTGTTTCACTACTCATCGTCCCCAAGGATACCTCAGGGCCTGTGCTACTATACGTTTTACAAATTTGATTAAATTCAGTAACTTCAGTCAAAATTTTATTTTTATCTCAAAGAATCTATTGAATATATACAAATTATTAATTTAAAACTGAATAATTCAAATCAGCTAAATGTTTGAATCCATAAACTTTAAATCTCAATTTCACCTCTAATACCTACTCCACTTTGCGCCATATTGGCAAAAATGACACAAAGTCTAATAATTGGATGGTTTTAATAATATTCCCTTACCTCTATATGGTCTATATTTTATACGTTTTATCGACCTTGGAAGTACAAGGAACTTTTCAACGTACGATGAGACATGCAACATTTTATATTATATGTTACATATATAACTCCTACGCGTTACAGCACTATTTAAATTAAAATCTTTGTTGTATATACCGACTAAACGGGAATCTAGCTACGATAACGAAAGAAAAAATAGAAAATCAACAATATATATGGAAGCTTCCATTTAATATAATTCATTCCTCAAAAGAAGTGATGAATTTGACTTTTTTGAAGGAATCGATTTCTAATAAGTTGAGATGAGCAGTTTACTATATATATCAACGAACACAAAAGTGTTAGGGTCTGATTTAATAATTTCAAATGGTAATTAATTGTAATTAACTTTTAAATTTAATAAAATAAATTTAACACAATTACACTTTTTGAATAAGAATCTATTAAATCTGATTAAACCGTAACCAAACTTCTAACTCCGCTCCAATATAATGAAGTTGGAGATTAGTCATTTTCCGTGCATGAAAACTGGAACTAACTTAATTTGGCTCCATTGAAAATTCAATAAATTATGGGATTTGCTTTTAATGTGTCCCCGTAAAAACTTCAATCTAGTATGTTGAGATTTGTGTGTTCTAGTAGAAGCTTATACATCACTATCACCATCACCATTAAGTCGATTGGAAATTTTTACTCATAATAACGATAAATGAAAATATTGTTGATCTTTCTAATTAATGATTCATAAATATTCTATATTCAGTTATTGATCTAAGAGTATTCAATTCATTTTTTTTTAATTCAAGAATACTTCTCAAACTAACATGCATGATAAACCTTTTTCTAGAAAGCTGATTTTATACGAAGAATATTTAGGGTATTAGTTTGAGGGTCATTCTTAAGCCAAAACATAAGTTTGGGATATATTTTTAGAATAACACATGAATGAAAGATATATATTTGTGAGTCATTTTTGTTACATTAAAGATATTTTGACCCTTTTTCATTGTATGAAACATGCACATTCTAAAACGCCATTCGTTATACAAATATAGAGATAATAGGAATGAAGCTGAGAAACTTCTTTGAAAATTTTAAATTATATGGTCGTCCATTAAAAAAAAATAAAAAAAAATAATATATATATATATATATTCAACTGAGTGATGATTGCTGGAAGGTGGCAGTGATGAAAGGCGCTTTACGTGCACTATATATGCGTGTGAAAATGGCAAACGTAGAGGACCACCTACATTTAATGGCTGATTCGCGATTAAAAATTTATGAATTTTTGTAAAAATATCAAATTAATATATTAAAAATAAAAAATAATCAAATATATAACAGCTAAATATATAATAATTTATATAAAAATTATTAGATTCTCGGAAATCCTTATATTGTACTCTAGGTCCGCATCTACCCACAGACACCATATATAGTTACAAAAGGCAGCGTAAAAGTCTTATCATGTGAGCTGTCTGCTTTGTTACCCACACATATGGAGCTTCCTTTTCATTGACAATTTGTGCTTTCATATGGAGAAGTTGTGGAATGCATCTATCTCTCACGATGTGTTTGGTCTACTCCACAAATGTTTGAACATCGTATCAATGCAGATTTAAAATTTAAAGTTTATAGATTTTTATGATAAGAAATGAAGTTGAGAGTGCATTAAGGGATTCATGTTTAGAATAATTGGAAAATAAATTGTATATATAAAATTAAAATTATTTTTTATGCATGTAATTGATGTTGAATTAGTATTTTGGTTTGTTTGTGTATTTAATTCTTTATACGTTAATATTCTTAGTGAAAATTCTTATTGTCTTTGGCAATAACGTCCTCTTAGTTAAGTTGATAATATATAATAATAATTAGATTCACAATTAAATATTTAGTAAATTTTTTTTTAACGCGTACATAAGATGAGATCCCCCCATTAATAACTACAAAAAGTCACAAACTTAGCAATCTATAGCAATTTTAAATCCCTTTAAGTCCAAGAATATCAAATGACAAAATTTAAAATATTAAATTAGTTTAGCTTTAAAGATTAGTCAAATTAACTGTTATAAATTGAAACGTGACAAATAAAAATGAAGGAGTATATATACACTTTACTTGCCGTGCTTTATTTTTTTTAATAAAATGTAAAAATGTGATAGCTACGGGACCAAAATTTCTCTAAACGAAGTCTGTGCCACCTCCAAACTAACTCTTATTAATTTCTTCCTTTAATGCAACTGCATGCGGAAAAAACCTTTTACTGTAATATAGATTTAAATTAAATTATAAATATTTGTGTAGCTATAAATCACCACATTAGAGGTAATAAAAAGAAAATTTTAAAATAAAATTATTATTTCAAATTTACTAGCTAGCTATAGTTCAAACCAATGTTTTAAAAGGCGGGGGCGTGAGGCGAGGCCTTTTATACAGTACGGGCCGAGGCGTAAGCACCGAGACAAGGGGCGTAAGTCCCATTGATCTATGGGTCGTAGTCTCATGTATATTCAATTTTATAATTTTATTACTAATAAAATAAGCAAAAGTAAACCTTTCAATGATTTTACAAATAATTTTTTATAAATAACCTATAATATATAGAGATTATATTATGATTTTTATTTGAGATAAGTATTAATAATCAATAATTAAGAAAAAAAAGTATTATGATTACTATTTGAGAAATATCATTACACCAATAATAAAAAATATGATTTAAAGGAAAAAAGGTTCAAAAAATAAATTAAAAATGCTCGGGACTATGTTTTTACGTCCTGGACTTACGTTTTTATGCTCGAGGCTTACGCCTCAATTTTTAAAAACTACGCCTTATAAATCTACGTCTTTAATTTACACCCCGAGACTCGCCCTGAGATTCACCCCAAAAACGTTTTTGAAATTACGAATTCAAACTATCAAACGTATGTAACTTAAATCCTTCTCTAGATGATACACCAGTCTTACTATACAAACAACTTTTCCCAGACAACATCTTTTCCAATCTTTCATGATTATCAATTTATCATCTCGCTTATACATTACTAAAAACACAAGGAAATAGTAACAGACAAAATTCTATAGTTATATAAAAATGGTGAAATTTCTCATGCTAATTCTGTTTAGCTATGAATTAATATAAAAAAAATTAATTATCTAAAAACTTTTTAGCGACGAATTAACTGAGAATTACTGATAAATTCCATATTTAGTTGTAGTATATTACTTTAACTTTTATGTGTTAATAGTTTGAAGTGGAAGTAGTGGATGTGATCGAACCAAAGTCTAATCCATGTCACACAAATTTAGATAGAATTCCAAATTGTATTATTTTTAATTTTCTTATCCAAAACAAGGTACCCTACTTGGAATAGTCATTTAATTTGATAGCATCATGTGATGCTGCCTGGTCGAAGGGCCAATATAATACAGAGCTGGTACGGTGGACCAACTTTACAGTACCAATATAACGTTCATAACATAACATGAAATCTATTAATCATCTTATTCAAAATCTACTTTGTAAATCAGAAATTAAATGAGAGTATATATATATCGATGGCCTCATAATTGATTCTACTAGTGTTATGCGTACAATTATATAATGTCCCACAAAACTATTTTGTAAACCCTACTAATTAGCTTATTGCCTCCTAGTGTAGGACCTCCAACATCTAATCATAATAAATTGAACCGCTTCCAACTATTATGTCAATCTTTTTCATGGTGTATTTGGTACGAAGGAAAAATATATTATTAAGTATTTAGTAAGTAGCAAAAATATTATCTCGTGAATATTTATATGTTAATGTAGCAAAATCGTGTGGTGGCAGGATGAAATGAGAAGTGAGGTAATTCAAGGGTGAAATGGTCAAGGAGCGGGGGTTGGGGGATTGGATGGGTGTGGGGAGGAGTATAAGGAGATAATGAACTTAATGTCACTTATTTTTTCTACTTCGTTTAGGAAAGTTATTTTCCTTATTTTTTAAGAAAGTTGTTTAATTTTCCTAGAAAAAATATTTTAACAACCAACATATTTTTGAAAAATATTTTCCTTAATAGCAAACACACCCTAAAAGGTTGGAAATTATTGATTTGGACTTTTATTTTATAGATATTGAGAGAAGCCTTTATGAAGAAAAAAAAAAGAAATTGCTCAATATATATACTTCAACCCCCTTTTTTATGGATGGGAGATCAGGCTCCTCTCCATTACCCTTTCCCTCCATTTCGTCAAGTGCACATCTAGATTAGAGACATGTGTCATATTTAAAGTTTAAAGGTCAAAATTATATTATATTAACAAATATCATAACCATAGTTAAGTCAACAAATTTTAGAAAACTACTCTCCAAATTTAATAAGGATTACAATATATTCTATACAAAATTTGATATTTATTAATATCACTAATTTCATATTATATTTTTGTATTTAATTATTAAATTGTAAATTTTTTGTTTTAAATCAATTATTTTTAAATGATAAAAGATTGCTATTCTTCGTTCTTTTAATTACTTCTGATCAATTTCAATGTTCTCCTTTTTTTTGGATCATTTTTCAGCTTATTTAATTCTACTAAACATTTGTTAGAACGGAAAATGATTTTTTTGTCTATTGCTACAGTACGTTTTTCAAAAATATATATAATTAAATAATTGGAATGGATTAGTAAGATAAATAAAATAGATATCTTCTTATTTCTTATAAAAATAGTTTAAAATAAAATTAGATTTCAACAAAATTTAATGAAAAAAAAATATTTAAATTGATTGGGTGACTTTTTAAGTGAAATATCAATAGTTGAGTGACTTTCTAAGTAAAATATCAATAGTTAAATGACTTTTGAGTTATAATCATTAATTTCATATTATAATTTTGTATTTAAATATTAAATTGTAAATTAAAAATATAAGATGAAATTAATGATATTAATAAATATCAAATTTTGTATGGAATATATTGTAATTCTTACCAAATTTGGAGAGTAGTTTTCTAAAATTAGTTGACTTAATTATGGTTATGATATTTGTTCATATGATATTATCTTGACCTTTAAACTTTAAATATGACACATGTCTCTAATCTAGACGTGCACATGACGAAATGGAAGGAATGGGTAATGGAGGGGAGCTGGATCCATTTTTTATATATAGAATTTCTACAATAAAATTAAAATTCCAAAATTAACGTACATATACGTTCACATAGGTGTACATATCGATTTAGTTTGGACTTTTCAAATTACCAAACCAAACCAATTATATCGAATTTTAAAATCTATAAATCAAATCAAACCAATAAAAATTGAGGTTTTCAATCTCGATTTTTTTAAGGATTTTTAATTTTCTCGGATTTTTTCTGATAAAGTCTTTGTGGCACAATTATATGACCGATAATTAGTCGGTCTTCATAACATGTTTCTTTTGTCAATATTTTTGAAGTCCAAGAATCGGACTGCTTGGTGTAGAAATACACAATTAGTTCCAAATTTTACAAAAATATAGGATTATGTCAAGAAAATTCATGTGTGACATGCTTTCAAAAAATCAACTTTTTTTTAGAAGTAAAGACTTTATAGTAAACATATGAATCCACCAATTGGACTTGATAAGTAAGTTCATGCGTAAAATTCCGTACTAAATATATATTTGAAGAAATTCCATATACAACAGAAATTTAATATTGTCATGACTCGATCGTGTGATCCCTAAAGTCAAAATTATGATGAGAAAAAGAGAACATTTATTTAAATGTGACAATGCTAGTTTTGTCGGTGTTGACTATGAAATTAATTGGATATTTGAGAAAATTGTAAGATCAAATTCAAGAAGAACATCATAGGAACATAAATTAAGTTACATAGTTATTAATCGAACTAGTAAATTTTGAATACTAAATTATTATTTGGAAAATAATTTTTACTAATATCAATCATTGGGAGTATAATTTTTTATGTTATCAAGTTATTTTTATATGTTATAGCCATAATCTATCAAGATTACAAATTTACATTTTTAAGGAGAGTTATTGTTACTTATTTTTTTAACGATGCAATATTATAAAAATGTGTGTATATCATCGGCTTATTTTTTAAATTTTCTTTTTTTGTGTGCAAAGATGAGGGAAATGAGAATAGAAAAATACAAAATGGAGATCAAACTCTAATCAATAAGATAAAAACTTAGATAATCAACCAATTAAGTTATTAAAATTCTCTATATTATCAACGTATATATAGTAAATTATCAAGAAGAAAAAAACCATTCTATTTTTATAGAAGATGGAAAACATGAGTAATTTAATTCTAAGGTTCCGTAGTTTGAATGAATTTGAAATTCAAACTAAAGAAATTTCGAAGTTGTTTCCTATAATAAATGTCACACCGGCCTTATGTCCAACTAGAGAATTTTAAAACTATACTCAATCTTTCCATGGAATTAGAATCTTATATATTTACAAAACTCATTAATGCCTGTACGACCCTCTTATAATTAATTTCAACTCAAAACTTACTAGTTACTACCGCCTTTTATTTTACTTGCTCAATTTGAAATTGTTCTCCATTAATTACTTCATCTGTTTCAGACTAAGTACTATTTTACTTTATTTTTACGTCTATTAAAATGTTATTGAAAAATGCAGTATTAGTGCCTAACTATATCGAAATCGAGTCTCATTCGGAAAGAAGCGTTAGTATCAATTATCAAAAATTCTGATTCTGATTAAATGAAAAGTATAATCTCATCCACTATACGATATTCTTCTACTATTACTCGAATTATACATAAAATATAGAGTCGTAGAAGACAAATTACGGAGTACAAACTCCAAGAAGCTCCAAATTTCGATGGAACAAAACAGAAGGGAAAAATCCAAATGAGTGATCCATTAATAACATCACATGCAACTCATTAAAATTACTTAGATATATCAAGACACAACGGCTAGGTTAAAACTATATAATAAAAAAAAATAAGGAAAAAAACCCAACAAAAGGTTAAACTCCTCATCTTCCATCAGTCAAATAACCCACTAAATAAAATAAAAAAAACCTTTAGATCCCCAATAGCTAATTAATTAAACTAGAAATTAAACACAAATACTCTTATCTTTTTTTTTTCTTCCTTATTTACCCTTGCAAAAAAAAAACCAACATTAATTAAATATTCGTTAAATTTCATTACTAACCCAAATTATTACTATTAAGTAACGTTGTGATTTTGAAGCATGGAATTTTTGCAATGTGCAATTGCACCTTGAATTGCATTTTGTAGCTCCTCCATAGTAGACGAATCTGATGAATTTCCACCTGTCATCGTCTTATTGGTCGTCGGCGGCGTGTTGTACCCGCTTCTACTAAGGATCCCTGAATGGCTAGGCGATGATCTCATCGACGAAGGACAGCTTGACACGTAGCTTCTTCTCCTTGGATACCTCAAATTCCCAGAAAAAGAATGTGAAATTGTTGCATTTTGAGTACTTTCTTTGATCATAGAACAAATATTCTCTCTATTTTTGCATAACGTTACCGTACGTGACGAAACAATAACTTTCTCCGAAGGCTTTTGTGATAATTTCTCGTACAATGGTTTGACTTTCTTCAAGTACTTACGTATGACTTCTCTAGCCGACGTACTCATCCGTCTCACCGACGATGTCTGAGCAGGCAGAGTTCCTGAGATCCCGTCAGAATCATTGATAACATTACGGTTACTCTTATTAGATTCCTTGCGGAACACGGAAGAGAATCTCGCTAGCGAAAAATTCAAGTACTTATTAGTACTACCCGCCTTCTTGACCGAGCCCGTATTAAGGCGCTTGAACTCGTCCTCCTCCGTGACAGAGCTAGGACGTGATGAATCACACCCGTCAGGGAGGAGGACGAGGTCTCCAGTACTCGAGTACGAGTACTGGGAGTCGTTGGAGCTACCACTGCTTCCCGTGGAGTCACGGGAAGCAGTGGTTGTGGTATCAGAGGAGGAAGAGGTCGAGGATGAGGCGAGAAGGAGAGTACGAACCATAGACAAACGAGGGGATTGATGGAGTGGAAGGAGTTGTCCTTTGTAGAAAAGTTCGTCAGCGGGGCATATGTTAGGGGAGATTTTTCGACTACATGGAGAAAGGGGGATGGTGAATTCGAAATCGGAAGATGAAGATGAATGAGTTGGAGAAGAAGGAAGAGTGTAAGATTTAGGTTTTCTATCGGTTCTTCTTCCCATTTTTTTTATGTAAAGAAACTACATTATGGATATTACAAAGGGCTATGGAGGTGAAAGCAAAGAGAGGGGCAGGCAGGGAGAGAAGTGGAAGAAAAATGGCTTCTTATATGGAGCACATGTTGAGACTTTAATTTGTGGAGGAAAGTGTAATTAAAAAGGGTCTAAGCTTTTTTCTAAGAAATGGAGTGTTGGTACTTTCTAAATAAAATAATTGATGGAACAATAATTATTATAGAACTAATTAAAGATTGAACTTTGGGTTAATGTTTTAGCAACTTTTTTCCTCCCATCTACAATAATGAATTTTTGGGGAATAAGGGGTACCATACTCTTTATTACTTTTTTACATTTATTTTTATTTGTTATATTTGGACTTCTCAATTTTCATATTTATTTAAAAAATAATTTACTTGTTATATTTGGACTTGTCAGTTTTCATATGATTTTAAAAAATAATAAGTGTTATGACTAATATATTCAATATTAAGTCTTAAAAAAAATTACTATATTGTAAAATATGGAAAAATAATCATTTTTTCTTATTAGACCCTCTGTCCAACAATATTTATCCACTATTGACTTTGTATAATTCTTAAAGTACTATAAATAGAAGAATAATTTTACTATATCATCATTTGAATATAATAAATGTAATGTCTTGAAAAATGTAATAGAGAAGTGACTATAATTAATGTTAAAGATGAGTTAGGAATTAAGTACAAAATTATTCATTAATTTTATAAAGTGAATAAGTATTATCGGATATCTCCAAATAGTATAATAAACAATTGTTGTTGAATGGAGGGAGTAAGTTAAAAATGATAAATAAAAATCTATTTTGAAATGATGGACGAGAAAAAATGACATAGAAGGGGGAGAGTTGTTAATGACATCAATAAATAGATAGTCAATATTTATCCTTTTGTTTCCTTCCAAACTTTTTTTAAAAAAAATTAGAGATAGTTGAAAATTTATTGAAGAGATAATTAATGCATTTAATTTTCGATAAAAAGTTTGAGCAGATTTATAAGAGTACTAATTTCTCACACAAAAAAATTGTTGACTATCCAAGTGAAGGGAATACTTTTGTTAAATTACTTATATTAATAATAACGATAATATTTCAAGAAACAAAGTTGTTTAAATCATCAATTATTGAAATTGGGTAATATTTTATGAAAAAATTGTTGACTATCCAAGTGAAGGGAATACTTTTGTTAAATTACTTATATTAATAATAACGATAATATTTCAAGAAACAAAGTTGTTTAAATCATCAATTATTGAAATTGGGTAATATTTTATGAAAAAATTGTTGACTATCCAAGTGAAGGGAATACTTTTGTTAAATTACTTATATTAATAATAACGATAATATTTCAAGAAACAAAGTTGTTTAAATCATCAATTATTGAAATTGGGTAATATTTTATGAAAAAATTGTTGACTATCCAAGTGAAGGGAATACTTTTGTTAAATTACTTATATTAATAATAACGATAATATTTCAAGAAACAAAGTTGTTTAAATCATCAATTATTGAAATTGGGTAATATTTTATGAAAAAATTGTTGACTATCCAAGTGAAGGGAATACTTTTGTTAAATTACTTATATTAATAATAACGATAATATTTCAAGAAACAAAGTTGTTTAAATCA
>JAJOOH010005718.1:0-18739 GCA_029582605.1 Solanum gracilifrons
CCCCCCCCCCCCCCCCCCCCCCCCCCCCCCCCCCCCCCCCCCCCCCCCCCCCCCCCCCCCCCCCCCCCCCCCCCCCCCCCCCCCCCCCCGCGCGATATTACTATTTATGAAAAATAATTTATTTTTACTCACCCCGAGTGATCTTAACTTTATGCAAAGTTTCACTTCTTCCTTCAACAATTATATTTGTTGAATTTTTTTTGGTAACATATATGAAAGAGTTTGAAATTTGTTCCATCACGTTGTTTTCATTTTTTAATGTGATAAGTATTTTGAGATAGTAAAAATGCAACCCACAATTTTTCTCCCATTTAGTGGGTTTCTTCTTCTTGGGTTTTCTAGAGAGAGGATTTTTGAGATGAAGAACTTTGGTATCTTTTGGGGTTTTGGAATTAATGACTTAGTTAGGGTGGTTATTGACTTAAAATAGTTTATATAAGTGTATAAAGTCCATATAAAACAAGCCCTACTTAAAATTAATTAAAAATGAATTTCCTAATTTAACCTTCATTAGGCAGTCATGGTGCAAGGCACCACGATAGGGCTCACGAGCCGTTGTCAAGACCACTGGCCGTGGTCCTTAGGCAGTGGCTTTGCTAGAGTGTCTTCTCCTCCACAATGCTAAGGCATGACCACGAGCCTTCCCACGAAGCATGGTCAAGACCACTGGCCATGAAGTGGCTCGTGGTCCATGGTCCAGTGGCTTGGCTCTAAGGACTTGCCTCCCATAAGGCTAAGGGACCTTCACGAGGCTTCCCACTAACCGTGCTCAAGACCACTGGTCGTGGTGATGGCCGTGAACTTGGGGGAGTGCTTTGCCAAGGTTGGGGCAGCCTTGGCCTTTGGCTTAGGCTTTACCCCTTTTTCCTTGGCACTTACCCTTATAACCCTCCATTAAACCCTAGATGGTCTACTAAACTATGGGGTGTAAGACTTACCATGACGTTTACCCACTAAACCCCTCATTCTAAGTATGGGAAGTCTTATCTACGACTCTAACCCTTATATCAGACTTTAGAACTTTAACACAAGGCTCTAGTTTAGCCTACTAGTTTCTGGGGTGCTACATTATCTCCCTCTTGGGAACATTCGTCCTCGAATAACGATCTAGGCACCTTACGAAATTAAAGACTCAAGACTAGAAGCCCATCATGTATGAAACATCAAAATAATGTACAATTCCAGAAGGAAACATCAACTCCATCTCAACATGATCAATGCAACACAAGGAAGTAGGAAGTACATCTAACAACCTCTTTATGCATGAAAACTCAACATTTCAACATTCATAGGAGGAACTACCTTCTACAAATCAAAGCATGCTCTACACAATATCATGAAGCAAATTATGCAATTACTCTCAATCATACTAAAGCATGTTCATCAATCATCTCATGAAGTTAAATAGGCAATTCATACTAGATGCACAACAACATGAGAAACACACAACTCATGGAAACTCATTTTTTTCTTATTAAATATGAATTCCATCAAGAACATGCATAAAATAAGGAGATCATGGAAATTTCTAAAACACACATGACCCCAAATCATAAAACAAGCCAAGAGGAACTCTTTGTCTCAAGCTAGAATAGGAATAGAAGAAAGAGATGAGGATATCGGGACTCTCAACAATATTGCTATCTAAGCATACCATCTCTCCCTTGGGAGTAGGCCCCCTTCTAAGGCCTCAAATACTACTCCTTTCACACAATCCCAAAGCATCACCAAAACTCATAATAACCTTATCGGGTTCTAAAACCAACAGAGGTCTAACAATCAGCATCCAAACCCTACCAAAGCTAACCTCAAAGTCTAAGGGTAGCATAGGGATCTAATAAAACATTTTAATCTATAGGAAAGTATCAACATACCAGTGCCTTCATCCGGAGAGCTTTCTTGGTCTTTTCTAGATCGGAATGCATATAAGCGACCATGCTTTGGAGCATTGGGATCCGGTTCACTAAGGGAAGCTTTCTTGGACTATCTTCTTCTTGCCTTAGGTGTAGGGCAATGATTCACTTAATGGTCACTCTTTCCACAACCATAGCAACCGTCCATACTGGCTAAGCACCTACCATGGTGCTTCTTTCCATATTTGGTGCAAGTAGGCCTAGGTAATGGAGATCCACTACCTTTCTCTTGGTTAACCGTAGAGGTATTGGAAGAATCTTGATTGAAGGACCTCTTTTTGAACCTTGATTGAGGTCGTTCATCGGACTTAGCATTGGAGAAATTCTCATCACCGGTTCTAGCTCTTTTCACTTCCCTATTCATTTGCTTGAGGTTTTGTTTCTCAATTTGTTCGGCATGGACCATGAGACTTGAAATATTCATACTTGGAATAAGCATTGCCGAACGACATTCATTGACTACCAAGTTGGACACTCCCATCACAAATTTATTCATCCTAGCCACCAAATCTGCCACTAAGGTCGGGGCATACTTGGATAGTTGGGTGAACTTTAGAGCATACTCTTTCACACTTATGGGTTGTCGAAGGTTTATGAACTCTTGCATTTTTCGATCCCTAAACTCTAGGGGAAATAATCTATCAAGAAAGACCGACTTAAACAATTCCCAATCTACCAGGCCTGCTCCTACGGGTCTCTCCCCCTTCCATTGATCATACCAAATTCGAGCAACACTTTTCAATTGATAAGCGGCCAACTTTGCTTTCTCACCAAACTCACTCCCATGACATCAAGCATTTTGTAAACCTGTTCCACAAATTCTTGAGGGTCCTCTTCTAATTTGGAGCCATGAAATTCGGGAGGATTCATTCTAGAAAAATCCCTAATCCTTGTAGCGGCCGAATTCACATGAGTCCTAGTATCCCTATTAACTTGGGCCGTTATGGCTTGGTCAATATTTGAAGAGCCGGCCTAATTTACACATTTGTCATAGCCCCCGTATCAATAGAAGCTTGAGGAACTTGAGGATCTTCGGGAGGAACTCCCTCATTCACATTCTCCTCTTCCGTTCTTCTTGTATTCTCCCTTCTTGTATTCATATCCTGAAGACACAAGAGAAAGGTTAGAAAAAGGACTTTATAGAGTTAAAACTCTAAGGCACGACTAAAGAGTAATGAAATAAGTGAAATTTGCTAAAAATCTTATAGCCTCTCATTCATAAATGTGGCGCGCTTCATACTCATAAACAAGACTCTATTAGACATGGCTTATGAGACATCATCCTAGAATCATTCTAAACCCTGTGCTCTGATTATCAAGTTTGTCACGACCCAGGGGTACCCCTAGATGTAACACGACGTACCCGACCCCTGAAGGGGGTCTTATACAAGCTCTTAGCATATCATAACATAGGCAATAGAAATGATGTGGAATCAAAAACTTTATCCATACAATCAAAGTCTTTTATAAAATCAAGCGGGAGTCTAACTTGTCTCAATTAGCCATCTAATACAATCTTTGAATAAAAAATAGGGTCACAACCCTTTCAACATAATCTGAACATGAAATGACTAGAAAGAAACTACAAAGTACTCATACGTCCTCGAATCTTTGAGGACTCACCACAAGGTAGGAGAATATTCGATCCAAGCTTGAACCAATAGAAGATCACCTTAAGAACCGGAACCTACACTTTGTGAAAAATGTAGAAAATATGGGTTAGTACAAAAATGAACTAAGTATGATAGCCATGCTAAAAAGGACATTTTTTGTTAAAAAGCATGCACTTTATCAAGTTTAAGAAATCATCATGCACATTAGTACAAAAACATAAGTCATAAGCATTTTCAACATATATACCATCATAGCATAATAGAACCATTTCATAAGTAACCCTAAGTTATACTTGTGCAATGCATAGATAAAGATCCCATAATCCCATCTATACTAAGGACCACTTTTAGGCCACCATAATCATAATTACCATTCTTTGATTTCATCCTTTGTTCATACTCATAGACAAGGAACATTCACATTTAGTAGGTCATATCAAGGAAAGCCACTAATAGCAATAATCCACATTAAGCATACATTAATTAATAAATCTTCATAGCATAAGAGAAACACACCATGACCACTCTCAAAGCCTACTTGTGAAATGCATGAATGAAGTCCCATAACCCCACTCACATTGAGTAGAACCTCTTAAGGAACCATAGAACATAACTCATGTTCTTGTTCATGGAGGGAATAAGCCTTAACCGACATAGACCACGCGAGCTTAAAATGGAATTCGGTGTCATGCCCTACACCGAAAATAGGGTCTACTTGCCTAATGTAGAACCGGTAAAATTTTATCTTAGGTTGATCTACTAGCTAATAACCTATGTAGGTACATAGTTAGGGGATAAGGAAGTTGTTACTAGAAACCCGACTTTACATAGGGAAAGCTTCCATCTCAGAATATCCACTCGGTGCTAAGCATTAAATTCCCATGGAGTAGTTGATTCTCTTTTAACATCATTACACATGAAAGGGATTCCATTGGCCTACCGGTTCAAGGAAGATCATTAGAATAGCTCATTGAATCCTCATTAAAAGGGCACAATTAGTCTACCGATTCAAGGTTCATCATTATAATAGTTTATTGACTCCTCATGAAAAGGATACTGTTGGTCTACCGATTCAAGACAAGCCTTACAATACATCATTAGTCACTCATGAAAGGGATGCCCTTAACCTACCGATTCAAGGTACATTATTACGTGAGAAAACCTTTCACAACGTGTCATCATCATTAATAAGTGAGTGAGTATGAGAATAGTCTTGCAACAACACCACAATTACATTATAGTCATAATCACATTACTTTCAAGGTGTTCATAAAGCATGTACATAAATGTCAAGATCATACAAGATTCTCATAATATGCCCTTCAAGGACCATGGATCACATTCAATCAACACACCTAGAATTACTACATTAGGCATGGATAATAACATGATTCAAGTAATCAATTCATAAAATTCATAATTCTATCACATTTTACTTTCATCAATCAATACCCACACTTTAAGATCCAATTTGACAAAATAGGGTAGTTCATGGATTCTTGAGGAATTCATCATAAAACAGTAGTAAATCATCAATTTGATCATAATATAAAGTAATTAAATCATTCAAATGATTTTGAAGTGAATCCATGACTTGGAGTAAAACCCTAGTTCTTCTTCTTCTTCTTCTTCGAAGAACTTTGGGATCTTTTGGGGTTTTGGAATTAATGAATTAGTTGGGGTGGTTAATGACTTAAAATAGTTTATATAGGTGTATAAAGTCCATATAAAATGACAGCCACTTAAAACTAATTAAAAAGAAATTTCCTAATTTAACCCTCATTAGGCAGCCATGGTGCCAGGCACCACGATAGGGCTCATGAGCCGTGGTCAAGACCACTGGCCGTGGTAAAGGCAGTGGCTTGGCTAGTGTGTCTTAGACTCCACAATGCTAAGGCATGACCACGAGCCTTCCCACGAACCGTGGTCAAGACCACTGGCCATGAAGTGGCTCGTGGTCCATGGTCCAGTGGCTTGGCTCCAAGGACTTGCCTCCCATAAGGCTAAGGGACCTTCAAGAGGACTCCCACGAACCGTGGTCAAGACCACTGGTTGTGGTGATGGCCATGAACTTGGGGCAATGCTTTGCCAAGGTTTGGGCAGCCTTGGCCTTTGGCTCAAGGTTTGCCCCTTTTGCCTTGGCACTTGCCCTTGTAACCCTCCATTAAACCCTAGATGGTCTACTAAACTATGGGGTGTAACACATACCTTGACGTTTAACCCCTAAACCTCTTATTCTAAGTACGAGAAGTCTTATCTACGACTCTAACCCTAATATCAAACTCTAGAACCCTAACACAAGGCTCTAGTTTATAGTTTAGCCTACTAGTTTTCGGGATGTTACAGGTTAACACTTGCTTCAACAGCGTCAGGTCCGTAGCTCCCATTAATGAGCCAGCTGAGGAATCAGCAACAAGAGGCCGTGATTGAGGCAGTGGTAGAGGAAGAGCAAGGGGCAGAGGCCGAGGAAGGGTAGCATCCACTAGGGGTGGAGCACCACTTAAGAATGCTCCTAGATATACGGTTCTCCCTGCACATCATGAAGAGGTAGAAGAAAATTTAGAAATCGAGGATGAAAAGAAGGGTGGATCAGAGGGGGATGCATGATGAGTCCGAGATTTGGACTCATTTAGGGATTTGTTTATATAGAATTAGTGTCCTCAAATGCTTATTTTGTGCCGATAACTGACGTAAAACCTTTCATTTTCAGGTTTATGGATTGAGGAACAAAGCAAGAACACTAACAAGCAAAAAGGAATAAAACATGCTGAAAGGATGAAGAAAGGCAGCCTATTGATCGCCAAGTTCACTTCGCGAATCGCCGAATGGCTATTTGACCGCCTAAACTTCCATTGTGCAAACCTTGAGGGAAGAAATCTAGTCGGCGATGGAAAGGAGCAGTGTAAAACCCTATATTCTACGTGTACATGTTCTATTTATATGACACTTACAAATTTTCTTGTGGTTAGTTATGGACTCGGTTTCCTATGCAACTAGTGACAATAGAATAGGTTAATGTGAACTATCCGTAGATTTTAATGTGACCCGATTAAGTTGAAATCGATGGACGTAGTTAAACTTGAGATCATAAGGTGGTATTTGAGTCTAAAGTTTAAAGTTACATAGTGTATATAGGTTTTAAGTTAAGTTAAAGGTATTAAGTTCTGGAAATGGAAAAAAATATTGAGGTGTTTGCTTGACTTAACTAAGCTAGTAGGTGACAAGTAGGTGCATCACCTACTTTGACTTATTGACCAGCCCAAAGGACCAAGTAGGTGCATCACCTACCATGACTCTTTTTACCATGTTATTGGGCCAAGTACACTACCACCTACTTGCGTTAATCTTGCCCAAGTTGAGTAGAAGAATAAGGGGAAAATGGACAGCCAAGGCACAATGTTCTTAAGTCCAGAAATCCCCAAGTGAAAAGTCCAAGTAGATGGATCACCTACTTAACAAATTATAGACCAAAAATGAGTGAAAAAATTGGCCAAAGTAGTTCCCTTTAAAAGGGATTGGTATCAACTTTTTCCAACCATTTTTACTTTGACAAAATAATCTGATTTCTAGAGCTTTCACTCTTCTCTCTCTTAGCTTCATACAGCAACCATTAAATACCATTAGGGTTCTTGAATATTAGGGAGTTCAAGCTATTGGAAGGCATAAGTTAAGACAAGTTGAGGAGGACAACCTTTACCTTGAAGAATCCAAGTCTTAGCAAGTGGTAGTTCTGTCCAGCAAGGTAAGCTACTATAATTTTCTCCCTCTTGTGCTTGAGTTAATTAGGACTTTGGTTATGTGTTAGTGAGTTGGAAATTGTTAGTTTTACATGGTGTAATATTGGGGAGGATGTTCTGGTGATTAGTGCATGTTGGGACAGCCATGGAGGGGAGTGCTCTTTATATTCAGTTATGAGCTTGTTTGAGCACTTTGAAAGTAATGTCAACTCTTCAAGTGCTGGTGATCAGAAACCATGATTCATATTTCTTCGGTTACATTATAATGTTTTAGGATTGTTTTATGTATATGGGATGTGACTGGATGTGCGGGGAGGTTATGGAGATGATAAAGGACTTAAATATTGCAGGGAGTTTTGTGGAGGACCTGATACGAAGGTTTTACAATATATAGACGTGATTTAGGGAAAGGGAAGGAAAGAAATCACTGGCAAGATAAATTGCATGCGTACTACTTGGTTACTATTTGGGTGAGATCAAGTAGCTCAAATTGATTGATTAGCTACTAATACTAGTCTTGCAACTTATTTTATAGTAGATTAGTAATTTGAAGAGAAGGAGCTTAAGTCATACGTTTTGAATTGTATAGAAAGGTATGTAAGGCTATTCGATTTCATATTCCTTTGGCATGAATCCAACACTTGTATTACAAAAAGTAAGCTTTCTAACTGCCCTTATTAGTGAGTGATTCATAGTTGCAGTTCCTACTCCCTAGAATATTCAAGTGAGTACTCTAATATGAGTTTATTACTAAGTGTACGTGCATACTCTACCAAGTATTAGCATGCAACGTTTAAACTTGTTTCATCGTTAAAGTACCCTTGGCACATATTCCCCTTATATAAATCAAAATGATCCTAGATTACGCATGGTACATATGTTTATATGTTGGATATACAATCTGCCCATATCATGCCAACTTGCTTCAATTTTCTATATATATGTCATCTTGTCACATGTTCATATGCTCCCTTTATTGGTTATTACTCCCATTGTGTTAGACTATAATGCTACCTCACAAGATCCCTACTTGATCTATTGTACATTTTGTATGTACTTAGTTGGAATATGTATCCGTCCTTAAGTTGAATCTGCCCACATTCTCCCTTGGTTCCACATTCATGTATACCTTGTATTTGATATTAGTTTGTGAGTATTTGGCTATCATATAGAGTTCAAATCTCTTGGTTGAATGTTAAATGTTGTCACTTGATATGTGCTTCAATTTGAGAGGTCAAAATTCTTACTGAGTCATATAAGCTCCTAAGTATTACGTTGGTGTCACATTTGTTTCCCATGTCATTGTTATTATCGTAAGTCCATATTCTCATGTCTTTTACTTGTGGTTCATTGTTCTAAATCTCAACAATGTTTATGACCACCAAAACAACAATCTCAAAAGAGTTATGATCATCAAAAGAACAATCTCTAAAGAGTTATGAGCATCAAAACAACAATCTTAAAGATTAGAGAATATAAATGACGCAATCTGTATAGTTATGGGTGGCAGCCCAGGGGCAAAAGCCTAGCTTGGGTCGATCCCAATTGGTAGAGAAGGGTGGCAGCTTAGGGGCGAAAGCTTAGCATGGGCCGATCCCAATTTGTGTAATTATGAGGACAACATCTCAGGGGTTAAAATGCCTAGCATGGGTCATCCTCTTCTACCACTGATCAGTTGGTCATTTGTATCACATGCCCTACAAAGATTATAAAGAATAGTAAAGTAAATAAAAGAATGTAACATACATGATTCCACAAGTATAAGCAAAGATACATGTACTCAGCTAGTAGATCTCCCCAATAGAAGCACATGATACTCATTGGTTTTTGGTGAGCTTCAGGTTGATTCTGGGATTTTCTGAGTCATTACTATGCTTATTTTTGTAGTGGTACAGTCATGGATTCCAGTAGAAGATTTGTAGACATTGTAAAACTATCATCTCTATTCATAGTTTCACTTGTCACATGTATCGGTTCAACTAGTCAACATGTGTTGTATATGAAGTTTCTCATGAGCAAATCTATATGCATAGTAGTTTAATTTCTCATCATAGGTCACTTGAAAAACATGTGTTCATATTTTACTTGTCCGCCTCACCTAGGGTTGGAGTGTGACAAGAGTCGACAGATCGCCGATTAGTTCCGCGATGCAGTGCTAGATCGCCCAAAGTTACAGACCTTGAGGATGCTGAATGCCAAGGTTGAAGGGCGATGGAAGTGACCAAAGGGCGGCTCACCGAGTGGTTCGGCGAGCCCAACTTACTTCGCCGAATGACTCTTCATAGAACATATTTGGCGACTATAAATATATTTTTGAATATTTAGTTTATTATCTTAGATCATATATTTTTAATCTATTTTTGAGGTTTGAGCTCTGGAGATAGTTTTCTCTAGTTTTTCCTAAGCTTTGAAGAATTGAAGTTTTTTACTTTTAAGAAATTGAAAGTGGGTCTTTGATATTCTTCAAATTGGAGCATTGTAAGGACAAATCTACACTTACCCAGTTGATGGATAATCAATTTGGTAACTGTTTTTCACTTTTTATAATGTCTAGCTAAAATCCCAATTCTTGGGGTGTGATTTTGTGATTATGGGCTGATTTAGCTTATGGGTATTGCTAATTGTTAGTTTAAATGCTATTTAAAAGTGAGTTCAATAATTTATTGTGGTTTAATTTAAAAAGTTTAGTTGCAAATGCAGTTCTACCTTTGTGTTCTTGGCTTGCTCGAGAGAGAGGTTTTAGAACTAAGGTGTTAGATTGATGGTCTGTGGGTATTGGGTTGACCTAGGTTTAGCTCGAGAGAGTGAATCCTAAACCCTTTTCCATGCATTCAGCTCGAGAGAGTGAATGGACTAAGGTGTGTGCTGTTCTTATTTTGCATGCTTGTTGATGTTCGAGAGAAATTAACTTGATTCAGAGTAAATTATTCGAGAGAAAGTTTACTTCCACCATTTCCTAGCTGACTCACTAATATCTAGCTATTTACGAATAGTTGCGATCACCCATATGTCTACATTAGCCTATAATCAAACACATCCCAAGAACCCGTCTCATTATTGTTATTTCGTATTGTTTACCGCTGTTTGTAGTTGATAATCTAAACCAAAAACCCCCCATTTGACATTCGTGTCACCCTTGATTTGAATGATGTTTTTATTCGATAACTTTTATTCATATGACTGATTAGACCATGTTCATACTTCCAAATTGAATCTTAAACATGTACCGCTCCCTGTGGGATTCGACCCCAACTCAATTAATTGGGTTATATACTTATTAACGATCTTTGATTCTTAGAATTGGATGAAGTGTCTTTGATAACTTTATTCAAATCTAAATGGCGCCGCTGCCGAGGAGTGGTGTTGTTTGAGTTTCTTTTGATGAAGTTGAATTATGTTCTTGTTAATTATAGTTGATTCTACTTACTTTTAGTTTTGGTTTTTTTGTTGCTGTTAAAATGGAGGAAAATGAGCATATATGGTAGAAACTGCAACCAAGTGTACCACGCTCCTTCAAAGATAACGATTTTTAGGGATAACATCCTAGATTTCAAACACTTGGAGGGTAAGCTACTTCATGAGACTTGGCTGTGATTCAAGAAAATGCTGCTACAGTGCCCTACTCATTGAATCTCAGATAAGATGTTGCTGGAATGTTTTTATAAGGGCCTTGATTCGGTAAATAGAGGATTGGCTGATCAATTTTCTCCAGGTGGTATAGTGCAACAATCCTGTGCAACAACATCCCTACTCCTCGATCGCATAACCAAGATTTACAAGGATTCAGATGGGGATCATAACTTGGCCAAAATTATGTCCCAGCTAGATACATTGGCTGAAAATATAGAGGAATTTGAAGTACTGTACAATAAGAACGATAAGTACATTCCTCCTCATTAGCATAAAAGTCCCAAAAATTATGAGGGTGGATAAATCGAAGAGATGCTCTCACTCATTCTCTACAAAGTCGAAGAACATGACAGAGTGTTGAAAGAGATAAAAGAATGTCTCAATGCTAAATCAGATGACTTCTTGTCATTCCATCTCTATTCATCTACTTGAGACCCAAATGGGTCATACATTGTCTTATCTCTACTCAAGACAACAAGGAGGGTTGCCTAGTGAGCCTATGGCAAACCCTAAGAATGAAGTTTGAGTGGGTACTTGCGTTGTGCCACGACGTTAACTAAGACGCTTCTTGGGAGGCAACACAAGTTTTTATTGCTTTCTGTTTGTTTTTGGAATAACGTGTGTTGATTGTGATGGTGAAAAAGTGGAATGCGTTTGAAAAAGTGTAGGTTGGCGAGCAAAGTGTCTAGTCGGCGACTCACCGAAGAGGTCAGCGAGCCTGACTTGGGATCACCATTGGACTCAAAAAAATCTAAAGTTGGAGTCTATAAACTTGGCGGACTCATGGACATGTCGGCGACTCGCCGAACAGGTCGGCGAGCCCAACTTTGTCCGCCGTTTGGATTCCCACATTAACTGGAGGTCCTGTAAAACTTGGCGAGCTAAGTAACCACTCGGCGTGTCGCCGAGTAAAATTAACATCACTAAAAGGGCGCGAGCTGGACAGTTTTTTAAAGGCCAAAGGTTTAAATTTTCAAACTCTTTCACATTCCCTCACATTTTTACTTCATACAATCACACTCGCACTCTATATTTCCTATATTATTACATTTTACCTCGTTTTAGTCATTGAGTCAGTGTTCGGAGTTGGAATTCTTTGCCGCCTAGCATTACAAATTGTATTTCGGCATAAAAGGTTGATTTTCCGAACCCTAATTCGTAATAAGCGGTTGAACTCATTTGGGATTGTTTACTTCTTATTAATATGTGGTGGACCTCTATGAAATCATGTATATGTGTGCTTGCGTGTCTATTTTAATTTTGATATCGTGCCCATATTGGTTAAATTGTTGATTCCCTAATTTTTGTGCTTTAAAAGTAATCATAATCTCATAGGTTGTGCTTAATTATTGTTAAGTCTAGTCGGGTGAAATCTGAGTAACCCAAATTGTTCTAAATGATGTGCTTTGCCTAATTATGGAGCGTTTGACACTATTCTTAAGGGCTAAAGTTGTCAAATGGCCAATTTTTGCTATACCGGGGAAAGTCTGAGTACCCCGGTGGCATGGGTCTAATGGGTTTGGGCTTAATTGAGAATGTGTGTGGTTTGATTTTGGTTTTGGGGACTGAGGGGTTGATGAAAGTTGAGGTCGGAAATAGGCACGTTGGGCAGTTTGGCGAGCTGGGTCGAGCTTGCCGAACCACTCAGCGGTTCACCGAAATCCCCCTAGTCTGCCTTTAATTTCATGCTTTCTTTGATTTTGAGTCTATAACTTTCTGCGAGAAACCTGAGCTTGCTCAATTCGCTAGGCGACTCGCCGAAAGTTTCCTTTGATCACCTTTTCTGCGCCTGTAACACCCCGGAAATTAGTAGACTAAACTCGGGACTTATGTTAGTGTTCTATGGTTCGGTATGTGGACTAAAGTCGTAGGTAACACTTCCCATGCATAGAATGAGGGGTTCGGTGGTTGAACGTCAAGGCACGTCTTACACCCCATAGTCTTATAGGCTAACCTAGGCCTTGGTATGTGGGGTTTAAAGTCAATGGAAAAGGAGTGGGGCATATCATGCATTGAACTAGATGAAGGAAATACTTTGAGGCAGCCTTGAGCCACTTGGTGATGGGTAGTGTCATCGTCCAAGTAACTTGGCGATTAGACAAAGGAACCAAGATCGCCTAATGGGAAGCCACCCCATGGCCTAGCTACTGGTCCTTTGGGCGAGCAAATTCGGGGATCGCCAACCCGTTTGGCGCATCGCCCAAAAGATCCCTCCATCGCCAAAGTGATCTGCCCCTTTAGGGGGCTCACTGGAAATTTGGGTGAGCCAAGGTTACACTTTATCACACCTCAAATACAATTAAGATGGACATGCACTCGATGCCCTAAAGGCCCGAGAGAACCAACATGTAACCTGTGCTTACTATGCATGTAACTATGACAATCTTGTGACAAGTTCACATAGGATGCAACGATACGAACTGACATAAGTAGACCAAAACCTTATATACAAGACTTGGCCATTGAGGCCACAACTTGTTGAGACGCAACTGAACCGTATACATAAGTCTACAAAGCCTCTAAATGATAGAAATCCTTAGAGTAGGTCGGGACAGACCCCGCCTTACCCTTAACTACGATACAATACCAAAATGAATCTACCAAGGACTCAGTAAAGCTCCGAAGCAACCTGGAGCTCACCAAAAGTAGCTGAGTGTCGTATGCTCCTATTGAGGAGGTCTACTAGTTGGAGTACATGTGCCTATAACATGAAATGCAGCGTCCCCCGCGAGGGACGTCAGTACGAAAAAATGTACTGAATATGTAAGGTAATAACATATATAAAATAAGAGTTCAAATGAACCAAGTATCAATATATGTGTGCATAAATCAGAAGACCATCTCTGTTAACTCTTGTGGGATCATGTATGTGACATTCTTGTCTTTACCTTTCTGTGTGTTATGATCTTTATAAGGCATGTGATACGAATGACCAGCTGATCAATGGTAGAAGAGGATGACCCATGCTAGGCATTTTAACCCCTGGGATGCGGTCCTCATAATTACACAAATTGGGATCGACCCATGCTAGGCTTTCGCCCCTGAGCTGCCACCCTTAATTATACAGACTGCTTTACTTAAATTCTTTAATCTTTGAGATTGCTGTTTTGGTGGTCATAATCATTTTTGATATTTGGAACTATGGACCAGTAGTAGAAGACATGAAAATAATACTTCAAGGCAGTAACAATGACATAAAAAGCTATGTAACATCAATGCTTTACTTGTGAGGTTAAATGACACAATTGACTTCAACTGACTATATAGTACTGAACGTATAATTAAGTAATTCTATACACTTAAGAGAGGGGGAAATATTGTTAGCTATTTGGATATCGTATGCTGCCACTATGTTTCCTTTACTAAGATTAGAACTTAGGAAATTCACTTATTGATATTGATCGCAAGTATCAGATTTCATGCCAAGGAATATGGAATCGAACAGCCCTACATACCTTATTTTCTGACTAATACAACTATCACGTTTTAGCCTCCCTTCTTGGGTGCTAATCTACAATATAAGTCATGATTAAGCGGATGTTAGCAGCTAATCACATTAAGGCCCAAAAAAAACAGTAGCTAAACACTTGACGGAAAATAGGCCCATACAACCCTTACACAAATGATGAACCACCACACCCTTCTTCTATACATTAATACAACTTCATACATCCTTTGCCAAGATACTCAAACTGTCCCCAACAACAATATACATAAGGCAGCCACTATCAATCCCTAAAAATCTTTCAGCATAATAGAAGAATATTGACTCAAGGATTTATCACCATCCATTTGTTCTTGATAAATATATACAAAATTCTCCACCCCAAACCTGTAATTAAAAAGAGGCAAGAATGGGCAGTAGTCTTACCTTAGTTTCTGGAAATTTATCCTCTAAACTTATACTTTAAGAACTGAAACTCTCCTTCAAACTTTTACTTGAAAAGGGGGACAATACTCAAGAACCCAAGGTGTTTTAGGGCTGTTGATTGAAGCCAAGAGAGACCAAGAGAGAAACTTAAGAAATCTGAAAATTTTGCAAGTGAAAAATGGAGCAAAAGATCTGATCTTTATCCCTTTAAATGGGAGGTGTAATCGCCGACTTTCTTGGCCAATTCTATGCCATATATTGTCAAGTAGGTGACCCACCTACTTGGCCTTTTAACTTGGGCCTTTTTGGACTTAAGACTATTGGGCCTTGGCAGTCCATTTTCCCTTATTCTTCTACTCAACTTGGGCCAGATTAATGCAAGTAGGTGGTAGTGCACTTGGCCCAATTACATGGTCAAAAAACAAAAAAAAGTCTTAGTAGGTGATGCACCTACTTGGTCCTTTGTACTGGTCAATAAGTCAAAGTAGGTGATGCACTTACTAGCTTAGTTAAGTCAAGCAAGTAGCTCACTTGTTTTATTCCATTTTCTAAATGTTAATCCCTTTTTCTTCAAATTAGCACTAAACTTTCAACTTTAAGCTCAATTACCACCTTACTACCTCTAGTGTAAATACTTCCGTTGGAGTTAACTTGCAGTACACATGCTGAAATGTGCAAGGCGTTACATCACCTTCCGAGCTAGTTTAAACCAACACTAATCACATAAGAAGCACAGTCCCTCACCTATACTATAAGGCTATGTCAAGTATCACATGAATAGAACTAGCATACGCATAATATAGGTTGTTACACACTTGGAGAGTAGCCTAGTGCCCTTGGCGAGCCATGGGGTGCTAAGGGCGAGCTAGGTCGTGGTGTAAAGTAAATTTTAAGCTAAAACGTTTAGGGTCCTTAGTTCTTTATCAAAATTGACCCTACATTATTCTATTCCTTTCCTAGCAACTATATAAGCCTATTCGACCTAAGTTTACCTCAATTAAGTCATTCTCCCTAGAATCAAAAGAAAACCCACTTCATCCCCTCCATAGAATATTTCTCTCTCTAAGAAGAACCCCCATTGGAGAAGAAGATAGAGCTTGAAGCTTGGGTCAAGAGCGAAGTCCATCATTGAGAGCTTGTGCTAGGGTTTGTTTAAAGGTATATTTAGCTTTTGAACTATGGGTTCTTCCTGTAACACCCCGTATTCTATGTGTACTAGTAATATTTATATGACACTTAAAAATTTCCTTGTGGTATAGTTATGAACTTGGTTTCCTATGCAACTAGTGCTAATAGAATAGATTGAAAGTGAGTTGTCCGTTGATTTTAATGTGACCCGATTAAGTGGAAATTGATGGAAGTATTTAAACCTAAGATCATAAGGTGGTATTTGAGTCTAAAGTTTAAAGTGACATAGTGTATATAAGTTTTAAGTTAAGTTAAAGGTATTAAGGTTTAGAAATGGAATAAAATATTGAGGTGCTTGCTTGACTTCACTAAGCTAGTAGGTGACAAGTAGGTGCATCACCTACTTTGACTTATTGACCAGCTCAAAGGACCAAGTAGGTGCATCACCTACTAAGATTCTTTTGACCATGTTATTGGGCAAAGTACACTACACCTACTTGCATTAATCTGGCCCAAGTTGAATAGAAGAATAAGGGGAAAAATGGACAGCCAAGGCCCAATCTTTCCAAGGCCACAAGAAATAATTTGAATGGAAAAGTAGGTGCATCACCTACTTAAATGTGAGGCCTAAATTAAAGACACATGTTTGGCTGCAAATGAAGTACAAGAAAGGTGGCAAAAGGCCCAATATTCTTAAGTCCAAAAAGGCCCAAGTGAAAAGTCCAAGTAGGTGGGTCACCAACTTGAAAAATTATGGCCCAAGTGAAAAGTCCAAGTAGGGAGTTCAAGCTATTGGAAGGTATAATTTAAGACAAGTTAAGGAGGACAACCTTTACCTTGAAGAATCCAAGTCTTAGCAAGTGGTAGTTCTGTCCAGCAAGATAAGCTACTACAATTTTCTCTCACATGTGCTTGAGTTAATGAGGACACTTGCTCTGTGTTAGTGAGTTGGAAATTGTTAGTTTTACATGGTGTAATATTGGGGAGGATGTTCTGGTGATTAGTGCATGTTGGGACTGCCATGGAGGGAAGCCCTCTTTAAATTCAGTCATGAGCTTGTTTGAGCACCTTAAAAGTAATGTTAACTCTTCAAGTGCTGTTGATTAGAAACTATTATTCATATTTCTTCTGTTACATTATTATGTTTAAGGTTTGTTTTATGTATGCTATTATAAGGGATGTGACTGGATGTGCGGGGAAGTTATGGAGACGTTAAAGGACTTAAATATTGCACGGAGGTTTGGGGAGGACCTGATATGAAGGTTGTACAATATAGAGACGCGATTTAAGAGAAAGGGAAAGAAAGAAAACATTCACTAGATAAATTGCATGCTTACTGCTTGGTTACAATTTTGGTGAGATCAAGTGGCTCAAATTGATTGATTAGCTACTAATACCAGTCTTACAGCTTATTTTATTGTAGATTAGTAATCTGAAAAGAAGGAGCTTAAGTCATACTTTTTGGATTGTATAGCAAGGTATATAAGGCTATTCGATTTCCTATTTCTTTGGCATGAATCCAACACTTGCATTACAAAAAGTAAGCTTTCTAAGTGCCCTTGGTAGTGTCTGATCCATAGTTGCAGTTCCTACTCCCTAGAACCTTAAAGTGAGTACTCTAATATGAGTTTGTTACTAAATGTACGTGCTTCGTCTACCAAGTATTAGCTTGTAAGGTTTAAACTTGTTTCACCGTCAAAGTACCCTTGGCACGTATTTCCCTTATATAAATCAAAATGATCCTAGATTATACATGGTACATATATTTTTATGATAGATATACAATGTGCCCATATCATGCCAACTTGCTTCAATTATCTATATATATGTCATCTTGTCACATGTTCATATGTTCCCTTTATTGGTTATTATTCCCATTGTGTTAGACTATAATGTTACCTCACAAGATTCCTACCTGCTCTATTGTACATTTTATATGTTCTTAGTTGGAATATGTATCCGTCCTTAAGTTGAATCTGCCCACGTTCTCCCTTGGTTCCACTTTCATGTATACCTTGTATTTGATATTAGTTAGTGACTGTCCGGCTACCATATAGAGTTCAAATCTCTCGGCTGAATGTTAAATGTCTTCACTTGATATGTGCTTCAATTTGAGATATCAAAATGCTTACTGAGACATATGTTCTTAAGTATTACACCTTCATGGAACATTTGCTTCCCATGTCATCGTTATTATCGTAAGTCCATATTCAAATGTCTTCTACTACTAGTCCATCGTTCAATCTCAACAATGATTATGACCACCAAAACAACAATCTCAAAAGAGATAATGATCATCAAAAGAACAATCTCAAAAGAGTTGTGATTATCCAAGAACAATCTCAAAAGAGTTATGAACATCAAAACAACAATCTCAAAGATAAAGAATTTAAGTGAAGCTATCTGTATAATTATGTGTCGCAGCCCAGGGGATAATGCCTAGCATGGGTCGATGCCAATTGGTATAGGGCGAAAGCCTAGCATGGGCCGATCCCAAATTGTATGGAAGGGTGGCTGTTTAGGGGCGAAAGCCTAGTATGGGCCGATCCCAATTTGTGGAATATAATTATGAGGATAGCATCCCAGAGGTTAAAATGCCTAGCATGGGTCATCCTCTTCTACCGCTGATCAGCTGGTCATTTGTATCATATGCCTTATAAAGATTATAATGCACAGAAAAGTAAAGAAAAGAATGTAACATACACAATTCCACACGTATAAGCAAATGTGGTCTCTAATCTTTATCTATTGGTATTTGGTTTCACTTGACCTCTCATTTTACATATGGTTGTATTATGCCTTACATATTCAGTACATTCTTTCGTACTGACAATGCACTTCATGCTG